>MU225568.1:746774-816864 GCA_018584345.1 Thuja plicata
CCCTTAGGCATTACATTTGATTCTATTACATAGAATATAAAATCAAAACATATGGATTAACATATTACATTTAAAATATCCCTCAGGATCTCCTACAATGTTGTGATGTCTAGGTGCTCCTGCACCAGTTTCTTTCCCTTGTCTTTATCTTCACTCATCTTCTCCTTCATCTTGTTGGCTATCTCTACAACCTCTTCCATATTTATCTTCATTTCTTCCATTGCTTCTTCAAGAAGCCTATTCTTGTCTTGTTTCACTGACAAGTCCCTTGCCAAGTCAGAATTAGTCACCATGATGTTCTCACCTATGGATTCACTCCTCTCTAACATACACCATTCAACTCCCAAGCCTTTCAATGGCTCTTATACCAATTTTGTGGGGAACTCCCACTCCTACAACTTTCTCTCTCTCTACTAGACCTTCTCTTTGTCTTCTTAGGGTTCCTATCACCACCCTAACTAGAGGATTCCTATCTGATCCTCCAACTCACTAGAAGCTCTCCAACAAGTTCAATTCTTAAATAGATCCTTCTCCATAACCCTTCACATTCATGGATTGCCTTGGTCATCTATTCTCCCAATTGTCTCATCTTCTTGTCGATTTTAATCCTGACTTCTTTTAAGTCTCTTTCAACTCTTCTAGACCCAATCTTGTGGATCTTTCACTCTAGTTCCAATCGGGTTCAAGATTTCTAATGTACTAGGTCTTGTAGCCTTTTTAGGCCTCTTTAGCCCTCCTAAACACCAAAAAAGTGAATTTCCTCTCAAAATCCCTTAACACCCTTGGAATATAAATACATATTCTTTGGGAGTTTTTTGTAAGATTAAATATTTTTAGGTCTTAGTTTCCCACCTTGTCCGTATAATGGACTTTGACCAAACCCCTAAAATTGAGAGTTTCTAGGGCATGAACACTAGTTTGGTTTCTTGACTTTCTTTAATTTCTCTAACAACCTCCTCTACACTTATCCTTCCATCAACATGTATGCATTACATGCCCCTACACTCCTCCACCAATGATTGGCACACACTAATCACCAAGCAATCTTTGTTGCCTCTGCACTGTTAAGTTCCTCTAGCCAAAATAACCGGTACTCGCCTAGGGCTTGAATGTTTTCATGCCTTCCCTACACACAAAATTCACACACCATATGTACATTGTATATACAAGACTTTACTTGATTCCAGATAGTCATAGGACTTTGGACCACGAAAACTCTAAGAAAAGCAATTATCTACATGACTGGTCCAAAAATGGATAGTGAACTAGTAAAACCCAAGCAATTTACAAAATGCTAACCAATATGAAAAAGTGATCAAATAAATGCCATAGATACTAATAAAATAAAAGACTAAAAACTCTCAATCCATTAATTCAATCCATTCAATTCATTAAATTATTGGATGATGGCCCTGTTTGCAAAATACAGTGTTAATTCCTCCTTCTCAATACTCAGTCCCTACAAAATGACTTCTAACTTTCACTTTAGGGTTTGTTGCATCTTATATATCCTTTTCCCACATGTCTAGACCCTCATGTCAGGATTTGGGCATAATTAAAGACAATTCCTAAAATCTAGGAAATGTTGTAATGACAACTTTGCAAAGTTGCAAAAGTTGTCATGACAACTTTTACAACTTTTGTCAAAATGACATTTTATGAACTCCAATGGCCCAATTTGGTTTTAAAACTTACCAAATGATCCTAAAACACTCTAAAACATTAAAACCTTGAATTTCACTCCATTTTGGATTTTTGGTCAACCCTTTGACCTTTTGGTTGACTTTAAGGATATAGACCTCTAGATGCAACTTGACTCAACAACTAAAAAACCCTAATCACTCCTAACCCTAATCATACGTTAGACACACTTGGGAATTTATAACACAGTCCTTATTAACTGATGGTTGGCCAAACCAACCTACAAGCCAAAATCTCAAAAAGATCTTTCAAAGACCTTAGGGTACTCCTGCACCATTCTCCCCCTGCAAAAAACAAGTTAAGGTACTTGTGGTGAATGGAAATCCTCACTGATCACATGATTCTTGAAGTAAGTTTCATCTATCCAAGTGGTTTCTCACTCTGGTTACTTCCTCCATTTCACTAGATTCTCCATATAGATCTTATGCCTTGTCTTCTTTTTCACTCTTGAATCCAATATCTTTTCCACTTGTGGTTTGATCTATTTAGGAGCCTTGAGTTCATTCACATCCTTTCTTACCTCAGTATTGTACTACTCATCCTCCATCTCCGGTCCTTTGTAACTTACCAAATATTTCACACTAGAGATGGGAGAAATTGACATCTCCTTCGGTAGATCTATTTTGTTGGCATTTCCACCATACTTGACTATCACTCTACATGGTCCAATCCTCTTCATTTGTAGCTTGCTTGGTATTCCCTTTTGTAATCTGGCCTTGTTCAAAAAGACCATCACCAAGTCTCCTACTTGAAATTTTAGTTCTCTCCTTCCTTCATCTTTCTTAACCTTCAACTTCTGATTGGCTTCCATTAAGGTCTTCTTTATTTGTTCATGGACTTCCCTCATTGACTGTGCAAAGTCATCTATATGGCCACTGACTCCTTCATACCCTGTTAGGTCTCTGAGTTCCATGACACCCCTTGTGTTCCCCATACACAATCTCAAATGGGCTTCTCCCTATAGTCCTATTTGTGCTATCATCCTAGGAAAATTCAACCTATGGGATAACTTGTTCCCATCCTTGTCCATATTCCTTTGTTATACATCTTAGCAAGTTTCCAAGAACCTTGTAGATTACTTGTGTCTATCCATCCATTTGGGGATGATAGGCAGAGCCATGAGAGGCATGAGGGGATGATAGGAATAGCTATGAGGGGATGATAGGTAGATCCTTGAGTTCATTCACATCCTTTCTTACCTCAGTATTGTACTACTCATCCTCCATCTCCGGTCCTTTGTAACTTACCGAATCTTTCACATTAAAGATGGGAGAAATTGACATCTCCTTCAGTAGATCTATTTTGTTGGCATTGGCACCATAATTGACTATCACTATACATGGTCCAATCCTCTTCATTTGTAGCTTGCTTGGTATTCCCTTTTGTAATCTGGCCTTGTTCAAAAAGACCATCACCAAGTCTCCTACTTGAAATTTTAGTTCTCTCCTTCCTTCATCTTTCCTAACCTTCAACTTCTGATTGGCTTCCATTAAGGTCTTCTTTACTTGTTCATGGACTTCCCTCATTGACTGTGCAAAGTCAGCTGCATGACCACTGACTCCTTCATACCCTGTTAGGTCTCTGAGTTCCATGACACCCCTTGGGTGTTCCCCATACACAATCTCAAATGGGCTTCTCCCTATAGTCCTATTTGTGCTATCTTTCTAGGAAAATTCAACCTATGGGATAACTTGTTCCCATCGTTGTCCATATTCCTTTGTCATACATCTTAGAAATTTTCCAAGAACCTTGTTGATTACTTTTGTCTATCCATCCATTTGGAGATGATAGGCAGAGCCATGAGACAAGTTAGTACCTAGTCTCCTCCATAGGGTCTTCCAAAATTTCCCCATAAACTTTACATATCTATCTACAAAAATACTCATTGGTAGACCATGAATCCTTACTACCTCTTTGAAAAACAAATGGTCAATATGGCTAGCATCATGTGTTGTTTTACATGGGATTAAATGACTCATCTTACTGAATCTATCTACCACTACAAACACACTGTCTAGACCAGTTGGAGTCCTAGGTAACCCCACTATAAAGTCCATACTTATTAATTCCCAAGTTCTATTTGGGATGGGCAATGGCTGGTAAAGACCTAAATTTGATGATGTTCCCTTTTCCTTCTAACTTATGCCATACTATTCCACATATCTTCTCATTGCTTTCTGTATCTTTTGACACCAATAGAACCTTTCCACTAAGTCTAGTATCTTGTTCAATCCAAAGTGTCTACTCAAGCTCCCATTATGCTTCTTCTGTATGAGATTCTCCCTCATGGATCCCCTTAAAACACATAACTATTTTCCTCTGAACAACAATCCAATTTGAAGTGTGTAATCTGCATACTCACTATGAAAGTTGTTCTCAAATTATTTGCACACCTTATAGATCACTGAGAAGTCTTTATCTCCTTCATATAGGTCCTTAAACCCTTCTACCCCTATGCTCTGCAACTAAATCTCTTGTATTTTAAGCATCCTTCTACTAAGGGCATCTGCAACGTTGTTTTTTACCCCCTTCTTATGTTTAATAGTGAAGGTGTATGACTGCATAAACTCCATCTATTTGATGTGCCTCAAGCTAAGCTTGTCTTGAGTATTTATATAACTCAATTCTTGGTTATTCGTAGAGACAAGAAAATCTTTAGGCAATAAGTAATGCCTCCATTTATTTAGGGCTTGTACAAGAGCATATAGATCCAATTCATAGGAAAAGTACTTAGGCTTTTCCTCATTCAATCTCTCACTTAAAAATGCCACATGTCTGCCTTCTTGGCTTAAGACAACCCCCACTTCTATGCTTCTAGAATCACATTCTACTATGAAAGGTTTGTCAAAAATTGGTAACAACAATATAGGTTGAGTGGCTACTTCCCTCTTCAATCTTTCAAACCCCTCATTAGCTGCCTTGGTCCATACAAATTTGGTTTTTAACCTTCCTTTGATTGTCTCTAGGAATGGAGCACAAATTTCACTTAATATTCTAATAAATTTCCTATAGAATTGGGATAACCCATGGAAGATCCTAACTTTAGTCCCTATCTTAGGATTAAGCTAGTTCAATATGGCCTCTACTTTGTCCTTATCCATTTTCAAGTCACCTTGGGAAACTACAAATCCTAGGTAGACTAGTTCTTCCTTCATGAACTCACTCTTTTCAAGATTGATGGTGAGTTTTTCATCCTAAAAAAATTTCAATACTAACTCCAAGTGTTTCATATGATTCTCCTTTGTCTTTCTAAAAATGAGGATGTCATCTAAATAGACAACTACAAATACACCAATATAGTCTTTCAAGATTTCATTCATCACCCTTATAAAGGTACTAGGTGCATTGGTAAGCCCAAAGGGAATAACTAACCATTCATATAACCCCTATGTAGTCTTAAAGGATAACTTCCACTCATCACCTTCTTTCATCTTAATTTGGTAGTAACCACTTTTCAAATCAAATTTAGAGAAGAACTTAGCACCACCCAAATAATCCATCAAATCTTCTATTCTAGGAATAGGAAATCTATATCTAATAGTTATCCTATTTATTTCCCTAGAATTAGTACACATCCTCCACTTACCTCCCTTCTTAGGTGCCAATAGCACTAAGACAACACATGTGCTTATGCTTTATCTAATTAGCCCTTGGTCCAAAAGTTCTTGCACTTGCCTAGCTATCTCCTTGTTTTGCTTTGGTGTCATTTTATATGTAGCCTTGCTTGGCAAAGATGCTCCTGGCACAAAGTCAATCTGATGACTTATCTCCCTCTTTGGTGGTAGTGTAGCTAGTGTACCCTCACATATTATGTCCTTTAACTGATCTAACATGTGCTTCACTTCTTTTGGCATAAGTTATTTCTTATGAGTCTCTTCTTCCTCTGGCTTCAACATGATTGCAAAGCCAACTCCTTCCTCTTTCATATGCATGAGGAATTGCTTCCTACTCATCAGTAGTGTACTGGATTCTATCTTCTCTACTATGTCTTCCTCTATCAAAGATGAAATTTTTAAAGTTACTCCATTATTCTTGAAGGAGTACTTGTTCTCTTTCCCACTATGGACTGCTTCTCTATCGTACTGCCATGGTCTACCAAGAAACAGATGGAAAGAATCCATTGGAAACACATCAAAAATTATCTTATCTTGATACTTACAAATGGTGAATTCTACCCACACTTTCTCATTTACCAAGATTGTTTGGCCCTTTTTTAACCATGTAACTTTATAAGGACACACATGTGGAATCTTGGTGAGTTTCAAATTCTCTACTGCCTCCTTAGAGATAACATTATCGGTGGATCTTGAATCAATGATCACTTTACACACTTTCCCCAATATCTTGCACTTGACTCTAAAGAGATCCCTTCTCTGTTTATGTTCAACTTTGGTGGGGGTCTTCATCAAAATTCTTCTCAACATGAGATTTTCTCCTTTCTCAGAATCTAGACTCACCTCTGATTGTTTGGAACAATCCTCCTCTTGGACATAGGAAATATTTTTCTCTCCTTGTGAAGCTGAGGGTTTGTTAGGACATCTATATGTAGGGTGCCCCATTTGACCATAGTTGTAGCATTTCATAGAAGAAAAATGAGAACTTCTTCCAAAACCTCTTGATCTTCCTCTTCCACTGTTATAATAACTTCTTCCTTTATTGTATCCACCTCTATTTTCTGACTCATGTCCTTGCTCTATATATCTAGAGTCACCTTGATTCCTACTATCATTGCCTCATCCACTTGAACCTGCTCTATGGCCACCTCTACTATTTGTACCCCTTCCTCTTCCTCTGGAGCTAGAGTCTTGCTTCTTCTTGAGTTTCTCTTCCACTTTCAAAGCCATTTTCAAATAGCTATGAATGGAGGTTAGGGTAAAGAGACTGATTTATTCTTGTATATTCCACCTTAATCCATTAAGGTACTGAGAAACCTTGATGCTCTCTGTCTCCTATATCCTTGATCTAAGACAAATTTTTTGAAATTCTTCAATGTATGATGGCACATATAGATCCTTTTGCCTAAGGTTCTATCTTTTCTTGTGTAACTGAATGCCATAGTATTCTAGAAGGTAGTTCTCCTTCATCTTTGCCACCATTTATTTCTAATTTTCTATGGGCTTCTTTCCCTCTTTCTCTCTTTCTTCCTACAAAAACTTCCACCATGTGAGTGCTTGTTCTCTTAGCCTAGACTTGGCTATCTTCACCTTCTATGCTTCTGTGATCCCATCACATTCATAGTGGTTTTTCATACCTTCGATCCATTCCATAACCATCTCTACATCCATCTTACTAGATAACACTGGAATTCCTTCTAGAGCCTTGCCACTCAATTCTTTGAGTGCTTTGAGAAATAGTTCCTCAAGTAGAGGAGGGTCAGGCCCTAGTTCTATCTCCTCCTATATTGGTTTCTTTCCCTTGTCTTTATCTTCACTCATCTTCTACTTCATCTTGTTGGTCATCTCTACAACCTCTTCCATGTTTATCTTCATTTCTTCCATTGATTCTTCAAGAAGCCTATTCTTGTCTTGTTTCACTGACAAGTCCCTTGCTAATTCGGAATTAGTCACCATGATGTTCTCACCTATGGATTCACTCCTCTCTAACATACACCATTCAACTCCCAAGGCTTTCAATGGCTCTTATACCAATTTTATGGGGAGCTCCCACTCCTAGAGCTTTCTTTCTCTCTACTAGACCTTCTCTTGGTCTTCTTAGGGTTCCTATCACCACCCTAACTAGAGGATTCCTATTTGATCCTCCAACTCACTAGGATCTCTCCAACAAGTTCAATTCTTCAATAGATCCTTCTCCATAACCCTTCACATTCATGGCTTGCCTTGGTCATCTATTCTCCCAATTTTCTCATCTTCTTATGGATTGTAATCCTGACTTCTTTTAAGTCTCTTTCAACTCCTCTAGACCCAATCTTGTGGATCTTTCACTCTAGTTCCAATCGGGTTCAAGATTTCTAATGTACTAGGCCCTATAGCCTTTTTAGGCCTCTTTAGCCCTCCTAAACACTTAAAAGGTGAATTTCCTCTCCAAATCCCTTAACACCCTTGGAATATAAATACATATTCTTTGAGTTTTTTGTAAGCTTAAATATTTTCTAGGTTTTAGTTTCCCACCTTGTTTGTACAATGGACTTTGACCAAACCCCTAAAATTGAGAGTTTCTAGGGCATGAACACTTGTTTGGTTTCTTGACTTTCTTTAATTTCTCTAAAAACCCCCTCTGCACTTCTCCTTCCATCAACATGTCTATATTACATGCCCCTACACTCCTCCACCAATGATTGGCACACACCAATCACCAAGCAATCTTTGTTGCCTCTGCACTGTTCAGTTCCCCTAGCCAGAATAACCAGTACTCGCCTAGGGCCTGAATGTTTTCATTCCTTCCCTACACACACACACACTTCACACACCATATGTACATTTTATATATAAGTCTCTACTTGATTCCAAGTGTTCATAGGACTTTGGACCATGAGAACTCCAAGAAAAGCCATTATCTACATGACTGGTCCAAAACTGGATAGTGAACTAGTCAAACCCAAGTAATTTACAAAATGATAACAAGTATGAACAAATGATCAAATAAATACCACAAAGACTAAGAAAATAACACACTAAACACTCTTAGTCCATTAATTCAATCCATTCAATCCATTAAAGTATTGGATGATGGCTCTATCTGCAAAATACAGTGTTAATTCCTCCTTCTCAATACCCAGTCCATACAAAATGACTTCTAACTGTCACTTTAGGGTTTGTTTCATCTTATATATCCTATTACCACATTTATGGACCCTCATGTTGGGATTTGGGCATAATTAAAGCCAATTCTCTAAATCTAGGAAATGTTGTCATGATAACTTTGCAACGTTGTAAAAGTTATCATGACAACTTTTACAACTTTTGTCAAGATGACATTTTATCGACTCCAATGACCCAATTTGGTTTCAAAACTTACCAAATAATCCTAAAATAGTTAAAACATTAAAACCTTGAATGTAACTCCATTTTGGAGTTTTGGTCAACCCTTTGAACTTTTGGTTGACTTCTAAGGATATAAACCCCTAGATGCAACTTGACTCAACAACTAACAAACCCTATTCGCTCCTAATCCTAATCACACCTTAGACACACCTGGGACTTTATAACATAGTCCTTATTAACTGATGGTTGGCCAAGCCAACCTACAAGCCAAATTCTCAAAAAGATCTTTCAAAGACCTTAGGGTGCTCCTGCACCACCTTGGGGTGATATTAGCATGGATTTTGTTCTTGGATTACCGAGGAAATCAAGAAGTAATGATTCCATATTTGTTTTTGTGGATAGATTTTACGAGATGACACATTTCAGACCATGTAGAAAAAAATTAGATGCAGTACATATAGCATATCTTTTATTCAAAGAGATTGTCAGATTGCATGGATTACCGACAAGTCTCATCTCTAACTGAGGGAATAAGTTTGTTGGCTATTTTTGGAAAACTCTTTGGAAGAAGCTAGACACCAATTTGAATTATAGTTCTACATTTCATCAATAGACTAATGGATAAATAGAGGTTGTAAACCAAAGTTTGGGTAACCTGTTGCGATGCTTAGTTGGAGACAAACCGAGTAATTGAGATTTGATTTTAGCAATAGAAAATTTTGCATATAATAATTCAGTGAATAGGAGTACTAGAAAGACACATTTTTAGATTGTTATTAATATACAAATGAGAGGTATATCATATTTGAGAGATATTGCTGGAGAAAAGAAGAGAAGTGTTTAAGGAGAAGAATTTGTTGAGTTTATGAAGTCATTGCATGAGGAAGTGAAACATAATTTGGAGAACAGTAATAAAAAATAAAAGGATAGTGCAGATAGATCAAGAAGACATAAAATTTTTGAGGTTGGTAATGAAGTTATGGTTCATTTGAATAACATCATATTTCCTGTTGGAACATATGGTAAACTAAAGATGAATAAATTTGGTCCTTGCAACATATTGAGGAAGTTTGACAGTGGAAATGCTTATGAAGTAGAGTTACCTGATGACATGGATATATCACCTATATTCAATATTTGAGATTTGTATGAGTATCATGAACCTGATGAAGAAATGATAGTTCTGAGTGATTATCCTAAGAAACAGATAGAAGAAGTTGAAATTTTTTTGGAACAAATAATTGGCAGAAGCACAAGAGGAAAGGATTACATGGAATACTTGGTAAAAGGGAAGAACACATTGATTGAAGACTCTACATGGATTTCTCAATCTGAGTTGGATTTAGCTTAGGTTGTACCTCAATCATGATTCAGAGAATCATTTCTTTCAAGCCCAAGTGTCTGATGCATGAGCATCTTGGGTTCATGAAAATCTTGTATCAAACAAAAATATATTTTCTTTTGAGCTCGGTAGCTCGTTGGATAATTTTGGTAGGATTCTTGGTAAGTAATATGGAGTTCTTAGTTGAAGGTTCTATTTGTTTCAGCAACTGAATTCGGTTATTGTTCTTGGCATGGTTTCACTGACCGGTCTCACTGGCTTAGTGGTTTTCCTATTTCCTGTCTAATGAAGGGAGTTTTATTTTATTGGACCTTCATGCCAACATCTACATTTAACTTTGGTGGTGGTATTAATTTGAGATCTCTCATTGGGATGCATGTGGACCTAAATCTGGGTCATTGCTATTTCCTATGTTGGATCTTTAGGATCTTTTGGGGCCAACCTTTTCGGTAACCTCTTGTATAAATGTAGTGTTCTATTCTTAGTTTATAAATATTGTTTACATAGGTTTTTGGATAGTTTTGGAGATCTAGGGTTTGTAGATCTCACATGTATAAGGATTATTCTGTAATATTTCATATTATATTGGCCATAACCGGGAAGGCCTTACAACCTGGCATGTATGAAGTTTTATGAATTAATAAAAGTATACGCATTCCTTCTCTCCTTCTCTATGTTTGAGCTTCCAACTTGTCTATATCGAAGCTAGTTTGGTGCTTGGGAGTGTCTTTGGCCCCAAGTACTATCCCTCCTAGTGTTAAAAAGCCCATCCTATTTTCCCCATTTTTGGTTTCCATCTGATTTATGAGGGGGGGACAAGAATGGAGAAAATGACTTTTTTAGCCACTCCCCCTTTAGGATAGTTGGTTGAGAGATGTGTAGGAGTCTTTTTAGGGGAGATTTGTAGAAATATGGTTTTTTTTCACCCACTCTCCAACTTTGGAGACAACTAAGGAGTTAGAGGAGATTTGGGAATAGGAGGACTTAGGATTTGTAGCTCTTCATCAAACTTCATTGTGCCATTAATTGAGTATAGGTTGGTTATACCATCTCCATGCTTGTTATGTTTCATGTGAGCAATAAATCATGTAGATGAATGTATTGTAAAAAATTTCTTATGTTGTTGTTCATGATTTTTTCTATGTTCATATGAGTATAGAAGTTTTGCCAAGGATTGTGTTGTGAATATTTTTTTGTTATCCCTTCATGGTTGTTCCTTTGTTTTCTTGCTTGTATGTTGTTTTGGGTGTGCAATGGTGTTGGCAAATAGATTTGTCTTCCTCTTTTTAAATGAAAATGGATAAAGACTCTATGTTTTTGAAGACAAATGATTCATCAACAGTTGGGTAAGCATAAGAAATTGCTTCCCTCTGAATTTCTAAGGCTGAGGTTCCTTGTGAGATATTCAGTGAATTACCGACATAAAAGTAAATTTATACACCTTTAACTAGAAAGTGTAGAAGGACCAGTCAAATACTCTTGGGTACTGAGGTAATTTACAGAATCAACTAATGATTGAAAAAAAACCACGAAGTAAACTATGATCTACTAATTACTTCTAAAACAGACAACCTATAAAATAACTCAAGAAAGACAAGCTATAAAGAAACTGGAAGCGACTGAATATAAATAACATATGCACAGATTTAAATGTACCAACTCTCAAAGTAATTAATACATTCCAGATTTCAATTCAAAGATCTAAACCAAACCATGCATCTATATATTCATATATTAATCAAATCAAAGTCTAATAAAAAATCAGTCACTAGCTGTTTCAGAAATTCAAGAAAAGCCTATGCTAACTATGTACTTCCAAAAAGAAACTATCTATTTTCTACCTCAATTTTATAACCCCTTTACTATTCAAAGCTCCCCTATTAATAGTTTCATGTCTGAGAGAGCCTCCAGAAAAACCCGGCCTCTCGGACACCAAAAGAAAAATTGTTTAAAACCAGTTACATAACTAAAAATAGAGTTTCAAAACAAGCGCCATTTAAAACATAAAGCAAGGGAAATGCTATCCCAAAAACTACTAACTCCCTTCAGGGCCTTCTGATGTGGTGGTTTGTACGAGCTTCCAGGATCAGAACACATTCATTAACTCTTGGGCTGGCTAGAAATGCAGGTTCTCTAGGCCTATCAGCTTCGCCTGAGTTGCATTCTTTTCCCACTTTAAATCCCTGATTCTCTCTGTCTGCTTCGGCAACTGACCTCTATTCAGCAGCAACATAGACTCCATGTTTGCAATTCTGGTGAAATCCTAAACTGTAGGCACTTCATTTTCCTTGAGAGAATTCATGGTGTCTATGAAGACTTTGACCATGGCATTCACATCCCTTTTACCTTCATCAATTTGAAAAATACTCGAGGGATTCACTATCTTGATGTCTTTAAGGGCATCCGTATGCATATTCAGCACCTCCTTTTCTATTACTTTGTCTTGAGAGATCGCAGCTTTAAACATTTTATTTTTTCATCCAAAGTTCTGCTTCAGGATGAACAACATATAGGGATCTACCAATTTCATCGGATTCTCAGCTAAGAACTAAGTTACACCATAGTTTTCTATTTCTTGAACCTATATGACGATTGCTGCGCATTTTGCTTCCTCCATTTCCCAGCTTGCAACTAGGGTTTGAACCTCACCAAGTAATGTTTCTCCATCTAAGGAAGCAGATATAAAATCACGGATGAAAGCACTCCCTTTAGTGATAACATTTTTTATCCAAGACTTCACGACCTCCATCAGGACCTTCCCCTGTTGTATTTGTTTCATCAGCGAGTGAGGAAAGAAACTCAACCATGGTAGAAACCAGCTGTTTCAATTTATGTTTCTCCCTTCCATCCTTTTGTGACTGCCTGAGCATATGATCGGCTAAGAATTTAAATAGGTGATCCCTAGAATCCCTGTTCAGAACACCAAGTTCCATCTTCGTAATTTTGAAGTCTTCGGCCTCTGGTTCCTGAATTCCCTCTTTAGGCTTGAAAGTGGCTATTTCTGTAGTCACCTTTCCAGTAGATGGATCGGTAGATAGCCTAGCATTACTCTTCATTCTTTTTTCTTTGGGGGTCCAGGTAGCATATTTAGTAACAATCTCCTTCACAGGAAGTGAAATAGGTTTGTAACTCTTCCTCTTATTCACCGATTTAGTTAGCCAAGGAGGGACTGAACTGGTGACTATCCGATTGTCAGGAGTTTTTATAGGAGTATTCTTATCCCAGGGTACCTCTGTATTCATGATAGAAGTCTCTTGATCTTTTACTTGTTGATCCGAAGGAAATGAAATATCATCTTCATTAACCTCAACATCCAGGTAGTTGAGTCTTAAAGCTTCCATATGAGAATGCTTCTCTGATCTTGTTCTCAGTCTCGATCTCGGTGTAGTCAGGCACCCACTGGAAACCACCTTTTTCTTGGGAGATGTAATTCTATGCTCATTTTGAGCCATAGAAGATACATTAGACGGGGCATGTTTCACATTTATTAAGGTTGGTCTTGCACTATGCTTTTCAAGAGGGGGGTTCTCAGCTCCTTCCTTCTTCCTCTCTAGTAACCAGCTTTTTGTGACCTCAAAAAAGGTTAAGGACCTTAGCTTTATATCATCTTCTTCTCTCCTATTCCAATCTAGGTCCAGAGGAACTCTTGCATCCACATTTTTAGCCCCTAAACTTGTGGTTTCGGAACTATCCTCCTCCACATCCTTAATATCAATATTCAACTGCAACATTTTGATCTGTGAAATTACAAGTCTGGAATGATCTCATCTCCAGATTTCCTCCTCATCACTGAGATCTTCCCATAGGTCTTCCAGGTGTGAGCTAGGTGAAGGATAATTACTTAGGTTTAGAACTTGCCTGGCGAAGCCCTTACTGTCAAAACCCCTTCTTAACTTATAAAATTGCAAGTGAAAGTTCAACAAGTTGCTTCCTATCACCGAAGTGTCCATCATATTGTTATAGGCTAAATTACCAACTTTAACTGGGAACATAGAAGGCCATTTTTCTTTTGGTAGAGAATTTTTAATAACCACAAACAATTTCCTGCAAACTTCTGCAAAAATAAAATAATCGAAAGCAAACCTTGGGAGCCTGAGAGGTTCATCATCAAAGCCTTCAACCCGAATGTAGGTGAGATGTGGGAACTAAATACATAGGCTTCCATAGGTTTGAATCAGTTTCCATTCCTCCAATGAAACTCTTTGGTTTGGGACTCCTACCAATTGTTGACATAATTTACCCAGGAAAACATCATGAACCTTCCTATAATTTTCCAAAATTTTATCTTTCCTTAATAAAAGACAATACTCATAAATTAAAAGATCTTCATTCTAAGGAACGTGTTGGATGGTAGACAAATCCTGTGTGCACACTAGGTAGTATATCAAATAGGAGGACATAAATAATTCCTTCTTAATGGCCTGAGCCTATTTAAGTTGGTGCCTCAGGGAACTAGCAATGATCTCCGCCCAATCAATATGTTGACCCCCTTCCAAGACTATTTCTATAAAGTGAAATATCCACTCCTCATAGAGAAGAACTTGTTTTGAACCTTTAATCTGGTGAAGCAACACTATCACATCATGAATAAGGGGTTTCATGTGATCCTTAGTGAGCACTTTAGGCAACTGAGAGCCACCTCTGTAATTGGTTTGAGTCCACTTCCTAGCTACATGACTTCGGTTTTTATCTTTGTTCTCTCTGTACTGAGCTAGAGATTAGGTGGGTTTAAAACTGACAATAGATTCTTCTAGGATTTTGAAAATAGGCATAATAGTCTCCCTATTGACTGGCACAAGGGTTTGGCCTTTTGCATTCAAAATGCACTTGGATTTAATATCATATCTATTAATACATTGCTGAACTAATTCTGGGCATAAAACTAATGGCACGAACGTTGTGGCTTCTAATAATCCACTTGATAGGAACTCTAGACTATGGTCTTCCACTGCACAGTTTGTGTAGTCAACTATCATTTTTTCTACTGATATCCCTAACAGGTCTATGTCTGAGACAATAGGAGCTCGACACTGCATATTTCTAACATTCTTGAAGAAATGTAAACTGGACCTCATCCCTTCTTCAGGAATAAAACACAGATGCCTCCCCCTTTTTGAATCAATTTATTAAACAACAATAGGAAATGAGAAAAGGCTTTAGGAGCTACCTATTTCATGTAGAATCAAAAGACATTCTTCTCCATAGCCGAGACTCTGTAGAAAAATAATAGGAAAGAAAAACTTACAGATCTGTTTATATTTTCAAATTAATACCCGGAAAGATTGACTTTAATGAGTATAAGTCAGTGACATTAATTTCAATGATACAAGCTGTAATGACTCAAAAATAGGACGTCCTTGAAATCTGCCATCTTTAATATCATTATTAACCATCCCCCAAATGATATCTTTTTCTTGTGCTAACGGTCTCATTAAACGCCACCTAAAACCTTATTCGAAGTTCACTTTGTGGCTCCCATCAAATCAAAAACTACCCTTCTTAAAAACTTAACCATCATTACACTGCCAGCTTATGTCATGGGTCACATCAACTATCCTTTCACTGATGACTCTACCCACAATCTATCTTTGAACCTCTTCGAACTACTTTGAACTGGGGTTCAAAGAGGTTCAAAGTGGTTCACCTCCAAAAGGTGATATAGGCCAGGGCCCACCTACAGAAAATAGTCGTTAGAAGAGAAAACATTCATTGAACTGCTTCAAACTACTTTGAACTAGAGTTCAAAGAGGTTCAAATTGGTTTTGGTGAAGTATGAGCCTTGGAAAGGATCCGTCCAAGGAAGACCGAATTTGAACTTGAAAAATTTGAAGGGTATATGCCCTTGAAGGGTTACCACAAGGAAAGAATCTCAAGGGAACGTGCTAAAGAGATTCAAATTAATGAACTAACAAGGGTCTTTGACACTTAAACAATGGAAACTCTAATTGACCCTAACATTGGCTCTAGCTAGGGACTGTATATTGCTCAATGTGTAGAGAACTCTAGATAACTGGTTTCGCAGAGAAAGCCAACAAAGGGAAAGAAAAACAAACAACTACGACACACCAAAAAGGAAAGCAGGGGAAAAACTACCTAATATGTACATGGATATTGACTGAGGTACATCATTAGAGCTTGCATAATTTAAGGTCCTGCCCATTGTAGGTAAAAGGTAGATTCACAACATCTGGGTAAGACAACCGGAAAGCATTCAAACCAAGGGCTTCAGAAATAATGAATGGGCCCTTCCATAAGGACTCAATTTCCCATGAGAACCTTTAGGAGCTCATCTCTTATCCCATAGAAGCACATCATCTCCCTCCATAAAGTTACGAGGTCATACTCTCATATCAAAAATTTTCTTCACTTTCAACTAGTTTTTTCTAATATGATCTACCAGATCTTCTCTTTCCTCTTCCAGCTTAGCCAAATGCATGACACGTTTCTCCAGGGGATCTTTAAAATACTCATCTTCAATTATATCTTGGAGCTTAGCTGAGGAGAGTTCCAAAGGAAGTGATACATGTGCCCCTTTTCCATATACCAGTTCAAATAGAGTCATCCCAATAGCTCATTTCAAAGTAGTTTGAACTACCCATAAAGCTTCATATAGTTTCTTATGCTATTCGCGGGAGCTATCATCCATCAATTTTTTCATTATCACCATCAGGTTCTTATTACTGGATTTCGCTTGACCATTCCCTTGTGGAAAATAGTCAGAAGAGTGAGCTAAAGATATGCCATGCTCATAGCAGAAGGCTGAAACCCCCTCAGAGGAAAAATATGTACCATTGTCTGCTACTATCTTAACCGGTACCCCGAACCTGACAAAAATATAATTTAATAGGAACTCACACACCACTTGAGAGTTCACTTTCTTAGTGGGAACTACTTCCACCCACTTTGTAAAATAATTAGTGGCCATGAGAATGGAGACATGCCCAGTGCTAGATGGTGGGTTCAAAGGCCCCACAAAACCTATTCCCCATTGCTTGAACGGTTTGTCAACAATTACAGGTTTAAGAGGCAGGGCGGTGAGATGAGGTCTCCCAGTGAAAAGTTGACATTTTTCACAATTGCGAACATATTGGTATGCATCCTTGAACATGCTAGGCCAATAAAAGTGATTCCAAAGAATTTTAAATGCTATTACTGTTGAAGAGTAGTGACCCCCGTAGGCCTCATCATGAAACATCTTCAACAATTCTTTTTGCTGCTCAACGTCCATGCATCTGAGAAAAGTTCCATCTATGCTCCTCTTGTACAGAATTCCCTGAGATATCACATATCGACTAGCCTTCAATTTAAGGTTGTGCCTCTCTTTTGGGTTTAGGTGA
The DNA here is from genome assembly GCA_018584345.1 of Thuja plicata. Classification (NCBI taxonomy): domain Eukaryota; kingdom Viridiplantae; phylum Streptophyta; class Pinopsida; order Cupressales; family Cupressaceae; genus Thuja; species Thuja plicata. The sequence continues at coordinate 764,096 of MU225568.1, forward strand.
TCAGGACATTCACCATAAGTAAGGAAATAGGCCATGTTAGAGAACCAGGGGTCAATTAAACTGACTAGCAACGCCATGGGTACTTCATCAATTTTTTCAGATAGCTCACCATTCTCTGCTATCAATTTGCATAAACCCTTCCACCTTACCAAATTGGTTGGTTTAATTACTAGGTCATACTCTTAGATCTTTGCTATCCAAACTACTCTGTTGTTCATACCAATCTCCCTTTGAGTCAAAATACCTTTTACTACTGTATTAGGTACAAAAAATGTACAATGAGAATGAAGTATATAGTATCTGAACTATTTCACTACTTTTACCATAGTAAAGGCATGTTTTTCCATCTGGGAATACTTAAGCTCATGTCTTTTCAGTGGTGTGCTCATATAGGCTATGGGTGCTTCCTATCCTTTCTCATCTTTTTGTGTTTGTATACCCGACAGAGTATGTTCAGAAGCATAGCAATAAATGATAAAGTCCTTTTTGAAATTGGGACTCTTTAATATAGGAGCCTGCGATACTACATTTTCAATATCTTTGAAAGCTTGATGCCCATTCTTGCTCCACTTGAAATGAACTTTCTCACTCATCATATCAATCATGTTCTTAGTAATTTCTGAAAATTCAAGAACAAATGCTTGCAAAAAGTTTGCCTGACCAAAGAAGGACTTCAATCCACTCCTGTTTGATGGTAGGTTGAGCTGTTGAATCACCTTTACCCACTCAGGGTCAATCTGGATCCCATCTTTTGAAATGATATGACTAAGTAATTTACCTTCCTCCACGAAGAATTTTGATTTCTTGGGGTTCAAAGAAATGTCGTGACTTCTACATCTCAGGAGCACTGTCTCAAGATCATTTAAGTGCTGACTTCTCTTCTCCAAAAAGATAGTAAGGTCATCCAAGTATACCACTATAATTTTGTTCCAGAGATCCTCGAAGGATGAATTCATTGGTCTCTGGAAGGTCACACCCGCGTTGATTAGCCCAAAGGGCATACAACTATATGCATAAGTTCCCCACGGGGTGATGAAAGTCATTTTGTGCTGATCACTTTTTGCCACACTGATTTGATTGTATCCAGAATAGCCATCTAGCATAGACATAACTTCAGATCTAGAAATAGCTTGAAGCACATGTTCCATCATAGGTAAGGCATAGTTACCCTTCAAACTGGCTTGGTTCAGGTTACAAAAATCTACATAGATCCTGATTTCGCCATTCTTCTTTCGCACGGGGACTATATTGGTGATCCATATTGAATGGTGGATAGGATAGATGATCCTTGCCTATAACATTTTTTTTACCTCCTTTAAAATAGCTTCAGACACTTTTAGATTATAGTTCCTTAACTTTTGGCAAAATGGGGTTACACCAGGCTTTAAAGGGATTTGGTGTTCAAATTGACCTCCTCTAAAATTCTTCAAGTCTTCATATCCTCAGGCAAAGACATCTTTGTATTTCTTAAGTAACCTTTCCAAGTTTTCTTTTTCAGAAAAAGTACAAGTCAGACCAATAGAAATCCATTTCGGATTATCTTGCTCTCCTATATCCATCTTGTCGTACTCTTTAGAATTATGCACATGAGATACCTTTTCTTTAACAGTACTATCATCTTTCCTTTTGAACAAATGTTCAAGAGACATAAGGCCTTTGGGAATCTTATTTCCTTTCAACTAGATCACTCCATCACTATCTGCAGCATCTTGGTAGACTTCTTTGCACTCGCTATAGGATCCTCAAACCTGCGACACATTCTAGGAAATCTCTGAGCTGGGAATCACTATCAAAGACTTGTCAATACTCTACATTTTCAGGTATTCTAGGCTTGTAAATCATTTCAACTTGATATTTTTGAGTTTTAAAATCAGGGTGAGGCAATAAAAGTGAAGCTGATACTGCCAAGGCATCTGCTCTGGTATTCTGATTCCTTGGTATAAATTCTATGGAGAAGGCGTCAAAGAAATCCAACTCATCCCATACCAAATTTCTATAGTGTCTCAACTTCTCATTCTTTACAAAGAATTTTCCTCTCACCTATTTCACGATTAGCTCGACGTCACCTTTCACAACCAACTTCTTGACTCCCCTCAATTTTTCTTCTTCTAACCCCAGCAGTAAGGCTTCGTACTCTATAGTATTATTAGTATTTTTCAAATCTAATTTGAAAGCAAGAGGAATACACTCTCTATTAGGAGGGAAAAGAACTACCCCCACACACAAACCTGAATTGGAGCACCTACCGTCAAACTCCATCTTCCAGATATCCTCTTCTTTCTGAGAAGAAGTTTCACCATCCTTTTCACAGTCAGTTAGAACAACATAGTTGCTGAAATGACACTCCTCGTACAAAATTTGAGCTTTTAGATTATTAAAAGGCATCACAGTATACTTATTTTTTAGTTCAGGTTCAAGTTTCACTTTCTTTTTGCCAACTAGTATCAGGGCCTCTGACCAGTCCATCTTAATGTCCCCTCCTAAATCTTTGCAAAAAGTTCTACTGAGTAGCATACCGTAGCTTGCTGGGATATCTACTACCAAAATAGTCAACTTCAGATGTTTGTCAGGGTATGCAACAAGAATGGCTTGGGCATCTTTGACCTAACCCCTTAGTGGAACTTCTTTCCCATCCATAGAATAACAATGACCATAGGTTTTAGTCAAGGTGAGACCTAGGGATTTTACGACCGGGGCAGGCATGATATTATCTGATGCACCAGAATTGACGATGCAATTACTAAGTTTCTGGGTATTTAGAAGCAAGGAGATGTAGAATGGATTGGGTTTCTTTTCTTCCATCTCACTTTTGACTGTATTAATAGAGGGACAATCTTCTGGTGTTTGAGGGGTGTCTTGAGGTTTAAAGATGAGTGGTTCTTCAACTTTGGTGGTCTCACCTATGAGAGGCTTATCTAATTGGGGGCTTGAACCTGACTCTCCTTTAACATATTTTACCAACCTATCCAACTCTTTGGGGTTCATTTTGAGGTATTCTACAGGGGAAATAGAGATTGTGGTGCTTTTACAGAATTCGACAAAGTCAAAGGGCAAAGAAGGAGTTGGATTACCTTTTGACAAGATCTTTACCTCAGGACCTTTTGGATTTGCAGAAGTATCTCCATTTTTGGTTTCTTTACGTTTAGCATCTACAATAGTGATTGAACTGGGGACAAACTTTTGCATTCTCTAATTTCTTGTTAGAATTGCACAAGAAGGATCTTGTAAGGTTGCCAAAACACTTCCACCTCTAACAGAGCTAGGTTCATACTCCAGATAAAACAAATTGGATGAACCAATATCGGGTGAGTCTTTCTCTTCTGGCAACTCTTCTATACCAATGGTGTCTTTTGTAGCATTAATTTGAAGACACCTTAACCAATCAGGACAAGATTATCCATCATGATCTGTAGTTAGATGAAAGGAACACATTGTTTCTTTTGGTGTAGTTTCAATCTGTAATTTGGGTTGTGAAGTTGTCAAAAGAGGAGTTTTTCCCGAAGGTTGATTATATTGTCTTTGGCTAATATCTTGATAAGGAGATGGGTATGGAGAACCTGCCTTATTCTGCTACCTCTTGAGCATAGCCATATCATTCATTAACCACTGCACTAGAGGATCAGTCGTTGTAGAGGAAGAGGTACTCCCTGAAGCCTGAACTTCCCTCTTCCATTTTCCTGCTATTATGAAAGTATCTTCTAGCTGGATAGCCTATGTCTAGGCAGTGGCCAAGTTAGCCACTCCATCTTTTAATAGGTGAAAGCTTATGTCAGGTGGGACAACATTTAAGAATAAAATTTTCTTATTTTCATCACTTGGTACAGAATTTGCTGGTATCCCTTGTAAGATTCTATTAAACTTAGCCACAAACTCCCGCATGGACTCATATATCTCTTTCTTCATTTGACTAATCTAGAGAAATAGTGACATCTTGTTATCAAGAGTTTTGAATCTTTCTTCAAAGGAAAATTTCATGTCATTCCAATTGGTAATTGAGCCATTAGGTAAAAGACTGAACCTGTCTGCAACAATGTCAACCAAGGTTCTGACAAAGAGTTTGACCACTATTTCTTGAGTAGGAACACTTAACACTCCACAAGTGGTATGAAAGGCACTGAGGTTATCATCAGTGGTTACTTTTCCATCTCCGCTAAACTTTGGCAAAACCTGATTAGCACCTTTAGGTAAATCTCTAGGAGGATTAGCTCCTAAGTTTAGTGGGTCAATATTTTGACCCCAGGGTTGATTGACAGTCATGTTAGGAAACTAAAAATTCAAAGGCTGGATATTGAGAACAGTAGGTACCATAGTTTCGGGTGTTACAATAGCTTGAAAAAGAGGCGGAAAAACTGGGCTAGATGGAGGTGAGGATGGTCTACTAAAATTTTGGGTTTTCTTCTTCTTGTAGGTATTAAGATCAGATCTAAAACTAAGGTTCCTCAGGGATTCAAAATCTTTGTCAACCAATCCCTTACTCCTATCACCTCTGGTGTATCTCTTTCTGCCAGTTTAAATATTTAGAATAGGCCTTAATTTCTCATTGGGACTTGTGCAAGCCTATCTACTATGACTGCTTCATGAGCAACTGGTATACCCCTCAGTCACTTATCTATTTCTTCTTCCTTCTCAAGCACTTCTTGGACTTGATGAAATTGTTGGTTACTGCATCTAAATCTCCATGCTACTTTAGCAAGGCTTGAGATTATGTCTTCTTACATGTCTCCAAATCCTAGGTCAGGTTGAAGCACAGGGTACATGTCATTGTGAGGCAACACTATCTTGTAGCATTGTAAAGAATGGAGAATCTGATATTTTATACTAGACTCTCCCCAGTAGAGTCACCAAAAATCTGTTGGCGAACAGATTTGTCTTCCTCTTTTTAAATGAAAATAGATAAAAACTCTATGTTTTTGAAGACAAATGATTCATCAATAGTTGGGTAAGCATAATAAATTTCTTCCCTTTGAATTTCTAAGGTTCAGCTTCCTTGTGAGATATTAAATGAATTATCGACATAAAAGTAAATTTATACACCTTTAACTAGAAAGTGTAGAAGGACCACTCAAATACTCTTGGAGACTGAGGTAATTTACAGAATCAACTAATGATTGAAAAAAAAACATGAAGTAAATTGAGATCTACTAATTACTTCTAAAATAGACAACCTATGAAATAACTCAAGAAAGACAAGCTATAAAGAAACTAGAAGCGACTGAATATAAATAACATATGTGCAGATTTAAATGTACCAACTCTCAAAGTAATCAATACATTCCAGATTTTGATTCAAAGATCTAAACCAAACCCTGCATTTGTATATTTGTATATTAATTGGATCAAAGTCTAATAAAAAATCAGTCACTAGCTATTTCAAAAATTCAAGAAAAGCCTATGCTAACTATCTACTTCCAAAAAGAAACTATCTATTTTCTACCTCAATTTTCTTACCCCTTTTCTGTTCAAAGCTCCCCTATTAATAGTTTCATTTCTGAGAGAGCCTCCAGAAAAACCCGGCCTCTCAGACACCAAAAGAAAAATCATTTAAAATGAGTTACATAACTAAAAGAAGAGTTTCAAAACATGCACCATTTAAAACATAAAGCAAGGGAAATGCTGTCCTGAAAACTACTAACTCCCTTCGGGGCCTTCTGACATGGCAGTTTGTACGAGCTTCCAGAATTGGAACACGCTCATTAACTCTTGGGCTAGCTGGAAATGTAGGTTCTTCAGGCCTGTCAGCTTTACTCGAGTCACATTCTTTTCCCACCTTAACTCCTTGATTCTCTCCATCTGCTTCGGCAACTTACCTCTATTCAGCAGCAGCATAGACTCCACGTTTGCAATTCTGGTGAAATCCTGAACTGTAGGCGCTTCATTTTCCTTGAGAGCATTCATGGTGTCTATGAAGACTTTGACCATGGATTCCACATCCCTGTTACCTTCATCAATTTGAAAAATACTCAAGGGATTCACTATCTTGATGTCTTTAAGGGCATCCGCATGTATATTCAGCACCTCCTTTTCTATTGCTTTGGCTTGAGAGATCATAGCTTTAAACATTGTATTTTTCCATCCGAAGTTCTTCTCTAGGATGAAAAACATATAGGGATCTACCAGTTTCATCATATTCTTAGCTAAGAACTGAATCACACCATAGTTTTCTATTTCTTGAACATGTATGACGATCGCTGCGCATTTTGCTTCCTCCATTTCCCAGCTTGGAACTAGGGTTTGAACCTCACCAAGTAATGTTTCTCCATCTAAGAAAGTAGATATAAAATCATGGATGAAAGCACTCCCTTCAGTGATAACATTGTTTATCCAAGACTTCATGACCTCCATCAGAACCTTCCTCTATTGTATTTGTTTCACGATCTTTTGGATTTCAACTGAATTCAGATCAAAATAATGTGAAGACTGGGCCAGTGGCAGAACTCCATCATCAGCGAGTGAGGAAAGAAACTCAACCATGGTAGAAACCAGCTGTTTCAATTTATGTTTCTCCCTTCCATCCTTTTGTGACTGCTCGAGCATATGATTAGCTGAGAATTTAAATAGGTGATCCCTAGAATCCCTGTTTAGAACACCAAGTTCCATCTTCATAATTTTGAAGTCTTTGGCCTCTGGTTCCTAAATTCCCTCTTTAGGCTTGAAAGTGGCTATTTCTGTAGTCACCTTTCTAGTAGATGGATTGGTAGATAGCCTAGCATTACTCTTCATTATTTTTGCTTTGGGGGTTCGGGTAGCATATTTAGTAACAATCTCCTTCACAGGAAGTGAAATGGGTTTGTAACTCTTCCTCTTTTTCATCGATTCAGTTAGCCAAGGAGGGATTGAACCGGTGACTATCTGATTGTCGGGAGTTTTTACAGGAGTATTTTCAGTCTAGGGTACCTCTGTATTCATGATAGAATTCTCTTGTCCTTTTACTTGTTGATCCAAAGGAAATGAAATATCATCTTCATTAACCTCAACATCTAGGTAGTCAAGTCCTAAAGCTGCCATCTAAGAATGCTTCTTTGATCTTGTTCTTGGTCTTGATCTTGGTACAGTCGGGTGCCCACTAGAAACCACCTTTTTCTTAGGAGACGTAATTGTACTACATTTGGAGCCATAGGAGATACATTAGACGGGGCATGTTTCACATTTATTAAAGCTGGTCTTGCACTATGCTTTTCAAGAGGGGGGTTCTCAGCTCCTTCCTTCTTCCTCTCTAGTAACCAGCTTTTCGTGACCTCAAAAATAGTTTGGGCCCTTAGCTTTATATCATCTTCTTCTCTCCTATTCCAATCTATGTCTGGGGGAACTCTCGCATCCACATTGTTAGCCCCTGAGCTTGTGGTTTCGAAACTATCCTCCTCCACATCCTTAATATCAAAATTCAACTGCAACATTTTGATCTGTGAAATTACAAGTCTGGAATGATCTCATCTCTAGATTGCCTCCTCATCATCGAGATCTTCCCATAGGTCTTACAGGTGCAAGATGGGTGAAGGATAATTACTTAGGTTTAGAACTTGCCTAGCGAAGCCCTTATTGTCAAAACCCCTTCTTAACTTATAAAATTGCAAGTGAAAGTTCAACAAGTTGCTTCCTATCACCAAAGTGTCCATCATATTGTTATAGGCTAAATTACCAACTTTAACTGGGAACATAGAAGGCCATTTTTCTTCTGGTAGGGCATTTTTAATAACTACAAACAATTGCCTGCAAACTTCTGCCAAAATAAAACAATCGAAAGCAAACCTTGTGAGCCTGAGAGGTTAATCATCAAAGCCTCTGACCCGAATGTAGGTGAAACGTGGGAACTAAATATATAGGCTTCGATAGGTTTGAATCAGTTTCCATGCCTCCAATGAAACTCTTTGGTTTGGGACTCCTGCCAATTGTTGACATAATTTACCCAGGAAAACATCATGAACCTTCCTGTAATTTTCCAAAATTTTATCTTTCCTTAATAATGGACAGTACTCATAAATTAAAAGATCTTCATTCCAAGGAATGTGTTGGATGGTAGACAAATCCTATGTGCATGCTAGGTAGTATATCAAATAGGAGGACATAAATAATTCCTTCTTAATGGCCTGAGCCTATTTAAGTTGGTCCCTCAGGGAACTGGCAATGATCTTCCCCCAATCAATATGTTGACCCCCTTCCAAGACTATTTCTATAAAGTGAAACATCCACTCCTCATAGAGAAGAACTTGTTCTAAACCTTTAATCCGGTGAAGCAACACTATAACATCATGAATGAGGGGTTTCATGTGATCCTTAGTGAACACTTTAGGAAACCGAGAGCTGCCTCTATAATTGGTTTGAGTCCACTTCCTAGCCACATGACTCCGGTTTTTATCTTTGTTCTCTCTGTACTGAGCTAGAGATTGGGTGGGTGTAAAATTGACAAGAGATTCTTCTGGGATTTTGAAAATAGCCATAATAGTCTCCCTATTGACTGGCACAAGGGTTTGGCCTTCTGTGTTCAAAATGCACTTGGATTTAATATCATATCTATTAATACATTGCTGAACTAATTCTGGGCATACAAATGATGGCGGGAACGCTGCGGCTTCTAATAATCTAGTCGATAGGAACTCTAGACTATGGTCTTCTGCTACACGGTTTGTGTAGTCAACTGTCATTTTTTCTACTAATATCCCTAATAGGTCTGTGTCTGAGACAATAGGAGCTTGGCACTGCATATTTCTAACATTCCTGAAGAAATGTAAACTGGACGTCATCCCTTCTTCAGGAATAAAAACATAGATTCCCCCCCTTCTTGAATCAATATATTAAACAGTAACATGAAATGAGAAAAGGCATCAGGAGCTACTTGTTTCACGCAGACTTGGAACAAATTCTTTTCCACAGCCGAGACTCTGCAGAAAAATAATAGGAAAGAAAAACTTACAGAGCTATTTATATTTTCAAATTAATGCCCATAAAGATTTACTTTAATGAGTATAAGTCGGGGACATTAATTTCAATGATGTGAGCCGTAATGACTTAGCAATAGGACGTCCTTGAAATCTGCCATCTTTAATATCATTATTAACCATCCCCCAAATGATATCTTCCGCTCGTGCTAATGATCTCATTAAACACCACCCAAAACCTTATTCGAAGTTCGCTTTGTGGCTCCCATCAAATCAAAAACTGCCCTTCTTAAAAAATTAACCATCATTACGCTCCCAGCTTATGTCATGGGTCCCATCAACTGTCCTTTCACTAATGACTCTACCCACATTCTATCTTTGAACCTCTTCGAACTAATTTGAACCGGGGTTCAAAGAGGTTCGAAGTGGTTCACCTCCAAAAGGTGATATAGGCCAGGGCCCACCTACAGAAAATAGTCGTTAGAAGATAAAACATTCATTAAATTGCTTTGAACTACTTTGAACTAGAGTTAAAAGAGGTTCAAAGTGGTTCTGGTGAAGTATGAGCCTTGGAAAGGATCCGTCCAAGGAAGGACGAATTTGAACTTGACAAATTTGAAGGGTATATGCGCTTGAAGGGTTACTGCAAGGAACGACTCTCAAGGGAATGCACTAAAGAGTTTCAAATTAATGAACTAACAAGGGTCTTTGACACTTCAACAATGATGACTCTAAGTGACCCTAACAAATGGCAAACTCACCCTTGGGAGGGAAGAGTATCTTGGGGTTAAGGGAACTGTGATAACTTAGAGAGTGTAGAATCTATCCTCATTGAGGAGAGGGATATGTAAAAGGTTATGGAGCCTTTGTTTCCATTGAATTGGGGTTCATAAGGGGAGTTTGGCATGTTTCCATTTGGGGGTCATAAGGGATTTTGTGGGTTTTGTATTGAAAAGGAAGGTTGTGGTTTTGTATGCCTTGTGAAGGCAATGTATTTCTTTATTTTGACATTCTCCTCCTAAGTACCTGACCTACCTTCCCCTCATTAATGGGTAATTTTGAGATGCTATGTGAAAACCTTGGATTGGAGTTCTTTGTTGTTTTTGGATGGATTATTATGGTTATTTTTCTTGAGTGTAACCCATCTATTCTTGGTTCCTCAGACTCGAGGGTGGTCTCTTAGATACCTAGGTTGGGAGGTGAGCTCCCATGGTTAAGTAAAATTTTTATTGCAGGTTCTCTTGGAGCTTTGAGTTGAAGAAAAATCTTTGTGAAAAGTCTCGCTTGTTACTTTTTGCAATTTGGTCAAGATGTGACGAAAGTTGTTGCCTCATTGGGCTATTTGTAAAATTATTTTAAGAAATATTTGGGGCTTTTGTTGTTAATGGTGGATATGAGAGGGATAGATATACTCTTTATTGTAAACTTAATCATATCTATGTTGTTGCAATATTTAAGAGAAGAAAAGTAGGGCTAAAAGTATTTTATTATTGTATTTTGTATTCAAAGGAAAATATTGTAAATAGTGAATGACATATTTAAAAATATTTTTTTCTTTTCTTCAAATAGAGTTGTAAATTATTCTTGCAAATAAAAACATTAGAATATTTGTTTGAAATTTAGTTGATGTTGTTGTAGTTGTTTAAGTTTAAAATCTGAATGTTTCAAAAGTAAGAATTAGCAAGTATGAGTACATGTGTTTAAATTTTCAAGTTTGTATACTTTCATTTTCATAAAATCATAATGTGTAATACATTGGTACATTATCTATTTTTAACATGCTAACATAAATATTGAAACCTTAAACTCTATTTTTTTTTTTTATCTTACTTCCATAGTTGCACATGCTAGTATATACTTATACCTCAGCCTATACATATATCTTATCTAAATCCTAGTAACTCCTTATTTAATAAAAAGAGAGGGGAAACATATTTTGGAGAGAAATAAAAAACTTCTATTTTAAGATCAACATATATATGCTCTTGCTGATTATGGGCATAAAATAAAACATATAACCAATAAATATACAAGTAAAAATGTATATAAGTATGTTATTGTCTTAGCAAAAAAGAGATTATATATATATATATATATAAGACCGAATGAAAGACAGAGTGATGAAACCAAGTCGCTGTCGTGTTTTCCAATTTCATTCATCATTGCACCTTATTATGCAAAGGAAGAGACTCAAATGCATCTAGAAATACATCTAGATATTGACCATCTGGAGACGACTATGATCTCTGATAACCAGAAGTAGAGAAAATGAATAGAAAGAGAATCAAATGCACCTAGATATTGACCATCTGGATACCACTATGATCTCTGGAATAAAGAAAGAGAACCAAATGTACCGAGATATTGACCATCTGGATACCGCTATGATCTCTGATATAAAGGAGAATAAAATGCACCTAGATATTGACCATCTAGATACCACTATGATTTCCAATGAGAAAAATAAATTTACCAAAGAGAAAAACAATTGCACCTAGATATAGTTCATCTGGATACCCCTATGATCTCTTGATAACAACACAAAGATAATAGATAAGGAATGTCCAATTCTTTTCCAGGGGTTAGCTCAGATCAAGGAATAGTGTGGCTACCAGATATGTGACAAATCCTACCACATTTATCCAAAATCATCATTTCCCTAGAATTGAATTGAAATAGTCCACAAACAGAAATAAAATAAAACAAGATCATGATCCATCATAGTTACTCTCATCACTCAGTGTTATCCTTGAGTAGTGTAATAACATAATCATGAAAGATAGAATGATAACTGACTGACATGACTGACCTAGTCAATAGTTTACTATTCCTTGATTGCTTGATTGCATCTAGTTTAAGAAATGGATGACTCATATAAGACCAATTTGGCTGGTTTTGAGTATACTCGTCACTGTATAAGATAATTGATAGTTTGATTTAAATATTTGATTGATTTATTCGATTGTTAACAGATTCAATTGCTGATAAGCTGAGTCATATGAGCCCATTGCAAATTGGTGAAGCTCATGGTTTTGACATTTTTTATTTGATTTTTTTATCATCTTTCACTTGTTGATAACATTGATGTTTTATTGCTTGAGATTTTGTTATATTTGATTTTTTTTATGATTGATTTTTTCACGACATTTTTCTCTTTTTAGGATTTTGATGTTTTTTTAAGATTTTTAGATTTTTGGGACTTTTAGAATTACCCCCTAGTCTAGTGAACCAGTACAAACCATGGATAAGAATGATGATTCAATGGGGATTTAGGCTTCTTTAAGAAGCTTGGGTGTTAAAATATTGCATGGGGATCACAAGCTTTTGATCTTTTGGAGTTCATTGATGACAAAGAGGGATTTTGAACACTTCGTGCCTGTTTACCAAGTTTTCACAAAGGTACCTTCCCAATAGTGCTTGTTTGTCACATTTTCACTGAGAGAGATTATGTTTCTCTTTACTTTTCCATTTTTCTCTTTTTTTTGTTTGTCTCCAAGGTGTTTGTTTGCCAGGTTTTCACCAAGGTAACTTTTTATTAATTTTTTTTTTGTATTTTCTGGATATTAGATATATTCCCTGGCATTGAGACCTTAGGCATAGAACCTTTTGAGTTTTAATGCTATTAATATGACCAAGGAGATGATCTCCTTCTTGATTCACTAGTTGATATGCCCCACTGTTGCAAGATGTAAGGATGATATAAGGTCCTAGCCAATTAGGTTTGAAATTTCCTTGTCTAATCCTTTCTTCTTGGTTATTTTCATTCTCTATGAGGATGAGATCTCCTAGATCAAAGGTTCATGGTATGACCTTCTTGTGATAGTTTCTTCTAAGGTGATTATGATATCCATGTAAGTGATTTAGTGCATTTTGTTGCCTCTCATCTAACAGTTCCATTTCATCAAGTCTAGCTACTCTATAGTCTTCATCTGGTATGATGTTCTTCAGTGGGATTCTTAGGGATGGGATTTCAACTTTGAGGAGTAGGACCGCCTCTTATCCATATACTAGTGAGAATGGATTTTCTCCTATAGGGATTCTCATGCTAGTTATGTATGCCCATATTACAGGATTGAGCTGTAAATGTCAGTCTTTCCCTGATTCATTGATTGTTTTCTTTAAGATCTTCAAGATAGTTTTGTTTGTGGCTTCAGCTTGACCATTCCCTTAAGGATAGTAGAATGAAGAGAAACCTTTTTTTATGTGGAAATTTTTGCACAAATCTTCAACATGTTGATTTTGAAATGGTGTACCATGATCTATGAGTATGACTTGAGGGATTCCGTACGACAGATGATGTATTTTAATATGAACATAGAGATTTTCTTACCAGTGATGTAGGTGAGAGGAATGGATTCCACCCATTTGGTGAAGTACTCTATTGTTGCAATGATATTATTGTGACCATTAGAAGATGTTGGTGTAATCTTTCCCACTAAGTAAATCCCCATTTAGAAAATGGCCATGGTGAAGTGATGGGATTGAGTTCTTGGGCTGGTGCATGGATGAGATCTCCATGAATTTGACATTGTTGGCACCTTTGCACATATTTGTTATCATTTGTCTCTATAGTGGGCCCATAGTATCCCATTCTGATGATATTTTCCAAACTATTTCCACCTGCATGGGCCCCACCAATTCCCTCGTGTACCTCATACAAGGCTCTTTGGGATTTTGTGGAAGTGAGACATCGTAAAAGCGTCCTGTCTAGACTTCTTCTATAGAGAGTAGTGGCAAGAAGAGTATACCTAGAGGGTTGGTGGATGAGGGACTTATTTTAGTTCTTAGATAGGTCAGGTGGTAGGATACTATTTTATAGGTAATTTTATATATCATGGTACCAGGGGGACTCAGGACCAACAAGGACACATGTTGACTCTGTTATTGAAGCTTGATATGCCAATGTCATTAATTGTTCTCCCAGAAATTGGAAATTGGTTTCATTACCTGATATGTCGATCAAGAATGCTAGTGTATCCATCACATCTGCTACTTTGGTTTGAACTATTGGAACCTGTTCAAATACAATGAAATGAAAAGAATCACGTAGCTTGTCCACCAACTCTCTATATGGGATTAGTTTCTTTTAATTTTTCATGTAGTGTTGTTTACTTGGCTGATGACCAATTGGGAATCACTATAGACTTTTAGGTTCTTTATCCTCCATTGTATAGTTGTCTTAAATCTAATGACTAGAGCTTCATACTCTTTTATGTTATTCATGCATGGAAAGTTAAGTTGGAAAGACTTAGGAAGTGGATCATTATTTTGAGTAATGAGTACTATCACTGCTCCTATGCCATGGTTTGGATATGACCCATCAAATAATAGTTGCAAAACCTCTATTGTTGGTTGTACAGTGAGAATGGATTCATCTAGAAAGTCAGACACTATAGGATGATGATCGTGTATTGGTGCCTCTGCTAGTTAGTCCATAATTACTTGTCCTTTGATAGAATTTCAGTCCATGTACTCTAAGTCAAATTCACTTAAGATAATCACCCATTTGGTGAGCCATCCTTTTAGTGATGCTTTACTTAACAAGTAATTCAAAGGATCAATGTGTGCTATGAGTTTTGTTTGATGACTCAGAATGTAATCTCTTAACTTCTAGGAAGCAAAGACAACTGCGAGACAATAATTTTCAATTGTTGAGTAATTTAGCTTGTAGCCCGCCAAAGTTTTGTGGAGGTAGTAAATGAATCTTTCCTTTCCCTTTTCATCATGTTGTGCCAAAAGAACTCCTAGTGCTGACTGAGTTGCTGAGATATACAAGAGGAGTGGCCTTCTTAGAACGGGTGGCACCAATATAGGGGATTTAAAAAGATAATCCACAAATATTTTAAATGCTTTCTCACATTTTTCTATCCATATAAAGATCATGTATTTATGTAGTAGGTGCTGGAATGGGTGACACTTTTCAGTCAATTGGGAAATGAATCACCTGATAGATTACAGTCTACCTTGTAGACCCCTTAGTTGCCTCAAATTTATTGGTGGTGGCATGTAAAGGATGGCCTTAACCTTTTCATGGTCCAGTACTAAGATTCATCTATGTGATACAATGAGTCCCAGAAGATTTCCAATGGTAACCCTGAATTAACACTTATTTGGATTTAGTCTTACATTTTACTCTTGCATTCGATCACATATAGGTCCCAAAACTTGCAGGTGAGCTTCCCTGAGCATTGATTTGGCTAGTATGCTATTGACATAGTCTTTCATTGTTTTATGAATTAGATCATGGAAGATCATGGTCATTTCCCTTTGATAAGTTTCTCCTACACTTTTTAGACCAAATGGCATTATGTTCCAGCAGTAAGTGCCCCAAGCACATGTGAATGTTGTCTTGTGTTGGTCCTCTAGTGCAATATTTATTTGGTTATATCCTAAGAAGTTGTAAATGAGTGATAGCATTTTGTGCCCTACTATTAGTTCAACTATCATGTCAATGTTTGGTAGAGGAAAGTCATCCTTGGGAAAAGCTTTTTTCAAATCTCTGAAATCTATACATATACAGAACTGACCATTGTATTTTGTTAATGGTACTAGATTAGACATCCAATCTACATATGGAATTGGTCTTATGAATCCCGCATCTAGGAGTTTCTTCAATTCTGCTTTGACAAGTAAAGAAATGTGCGGATGCATCTTTCTCAATCTTTGTTTAATAGGTTTTGTATTTGATAACAATGGTAGATGATGTAGCAAAATCTCTATATCCAAACCTAGCATATCTATGTAAGTCCATGCGAAGTTGATTTGCCTTTCATTGAAGAAACTAATGAATCATTCTCTTTCCTATTGTGTAATAGACTTTTCTAGATATATGTTCTTAGGGGTATTTTCATTTCTTATATTGACTTCCTCTATTTATTCTACTAGTAGTGCTGACTTTTCTTCTATTAAAGGGAGGAGTTCCAGCCTTCCATCCTCTAGTGCCTCAGATAGGTTTTCACTAGAAGACATGTTCTTTATTTTTTATTTCTCTTTTTTATGGTTAGAAAGTTCCTTGCGGTTTTCACTTACTGATTATTGTTATTTCTATTGATTTTGATTTTGTGACTAGAAAGAGGACCCTCCTCCCTAAAGCATGCCAATCAGTCTAGGACAATAGAGAAGTCTGCTTTGTGGTCTCCTAATTGTATGCCTTCTCGGAGTCCCATGAAGTCTTTGATGGCTTCATCATTATCAAAAATATCTATGTCAGGTTGTCCTTGTTGGTCCCATTCTATGAGTTTGGGGTAGACTAGACAAGGGTCCTCATGGGGAGATGACTCTACTTGGGTAAACGGGACCACGGTGATAGTTCCGAAAAAAATAGGAATGAGATGTGGATGCACCACTTAAGGAATTGATATGGATATGTTTATTCATACATGGTTGGTCTTCTATAGTCATTTGGTCAAACATATCTTCAAGGTGTATAGTACTGACAGACTGAGGGGAATATTCTTGGATGGTTGGCTCCAAATTATGGAGGGATAACCACTCATAGTCATTGGAATCAGTCACGCTAGAATGCTTGTTAGATGTCTCACTTTCTATATCATCTTTGGATAGTTTGATTAAGGTTGAATTGGGAATAAGAGGTTTCCACTTCTGATATAAATAACCGCTAAAGTATACTACTGATTAGGACATGCTCAGGATCTTGCCCCCAGTTTAATTCTGTAATTTTTTCTTGGTTTATGGGTATATCTCATATGGTAGTGTTGGTTCTATTTTGTCTATAGCCTAACCCTGTTTTATTTCTCTGGGTTGGTGGTAAAGATAGTTCCATTAATCCTTGTTTTGTTGCCCCTAGACCAGTTGTACCATCATAGCCAAATTTTTGTAGCATAGTAAAGCCGACTCCATATTTTGACAAAGTTATCTATGCTTGAGGTGTTTCTTGTGGGCCTTTATAAAACCAAGTGTTGATGTTTAGATCGAAGGGGTTTTCTTCAGATATGTCTCCCCATTTGAAAAATGTGGTTGGTGGAAATTTGAATAGAACTAGTTCTAGAGTTTCAGGTGTTGTCACTAGTTGGGGCATGCCATATGATCTGTGATTATGAGGCATGTTGGTGATGGTAAAATATTCCTTATAGCTATACTCACCACACCCTTTGTATGTGATTGATATCTTCCCCACCTTTATTGGTATGTCTTTGGGAATAGAATCAAAGGAAGAAGGAATGCTTGCTTCCTGATTTGAAGGTACTTGATTATGTGTATTGCTCCTTATGGTGTTGCAGTATTGGAATGAGTTTGATCTCCTTCAATGATTATCTATGCCCCTTGGTATGAGAACATGATGCATTAGTGATAAGTTGAGGGGACAACTTTCATCTCATGGATCCATGACCTTCCTAGTAACATGTTATATCCCAAATCTAGGTCTAGGAATTGAAAATGGGTGTTCTTTATGACTGAGCCTATCCTGACTGGTAGCATGAGGATACATTTTAATGATCTTTCCTTCTAGTCATATGCTTTGATATTTAGCCTCCTGGTGATATCAATGCTAGATTCAGAATAGCCTAAGGTTTTTATTACTTTTAGAGTATATATGGTTAACCTCACCCACCATCAATGAGGACTCTTCAGGTTTTATGTTTGTGAACTTGGATAAGCAGATGCAGGGGCTCATTATGTAGAGGCTTGTGTGGTGACACATCATGGTCTATAAAGGTAGTGTTCTTATTGGCAGTGATGTAATTTACCATGGTTTAAAAATTCTCTGGAGTTATGTCTTATGGGACAACTGCATTTTGGAGGGCTTGATCCAGAGCTTTCTTATGCTGCAGGGATATGTGCAAGAGCTTGAACATGGAGATATGGGCAGGTGTGCCCTTTAGCTGATATACTAGACTAATTTGAGGATCAGAGGCTATTGGAGGATTAGCTGGTGTAGCTAAAGTGGAAGGCACTCCTTGAAAGACAACTTTAGAATGACGCGTTGTGACAGTGCATATGGCATTTGGATATTTGATAGTAATTGTAGCCACCTGGATATCTGAAGGATTAATACCATTGATAGTGTTATCAGAGTTAGAATAGGTGTAATTCACTTGTTTAGACTTTCCACTAGATGCAAAGGCTTTCCCATTGTTATGATTATGGAATCTATCATTGAAGATTGTGTGATTGATTGTACCCTTGGATTGGATATTTGTGACATCAATAACCCCTATGTCAATTAGGTCTTGTATGGAATCATTCAATAAGTAGCAGTTGGGTTTCGTGTGTCCTTTTACCCAATGATATTTATAAAATTCATTATCATTCCACCACTGGAATTCAACACCACCATGTTTATATTCTATGATTTCAAGCAGAGTGATGATATTGGTTTAAATCAACTTTTTTAACGTTGATTCTATTGACTCTCGTAATGGTGTGTAGTCTCATTTAGGAAACAAAAACCTTTGTGGGCATTGTGTGTTGGGTTGGTTTTTGGACATAGTTGCTTCTTGAATAGGGGGTGGTTGGATTTGTGTGTTCACCTATTGAGAGGGCACCATGACTTATTGGTTTTCCATAGGTGCTCCTTGTAGTGAAACCTTGGGTTGAGCATAATTGACTATTTTGATGTCAATGACACCATCATTAGTGATATTTTTGTTCTTACTCCACTGCTTGGATTTATCCATTGTATTTATGTTCGTGTTCATTTGGTTAGGGTCTACAAGGATACCTCTATTGACCAAATTTTTCTCACATCAAACTCCTCATTCGATGAGTTGCTTGAAGTTTGGAGAGAGTTTGAATTTTGTGGTAAATAACATATCTGGGATCAAATTGTCAATGAACATGACTATGAGTTCTTGTTCAGGTACATCATACATTATTATATTTGTAGTGTTCCTCCACCTTTGTAATAATTTAACAAAGGATTCTTGATATTTTTGCTTAATGTTGTTGAGGTCCTTGATGCTAACCTTGCGTTCGATGTTATGATGGAAGTGAGCAATAAAATTTCTTGCCAATTCTCCCCAAGATTAAATGCAATGGGGTAGGTGTGAGAACCATTCCATATATGGCTCGACTAGACTCTGTGCAAATAGTCGCATTATGTAAGTTTCTTCATGTGCAACCTTAATGTAGCTAGCAAAGAACTCTTTGATATTCTCTATAGGGTTGGTACTGACTCTGTATTTGTCAAATTTGGGCACCCAAAAGTGAGTGGGAAATGGAGACATGTGCAATGAGTGATCTAATGGGTATGGGTACAAATCCTTTGTGGTGTAGGACTTGGTTTGCCCTTGATTTTGCATGTCCATAATTTGTGTTTGTAGACTTTGCACTTGCTGTATCAGCATGTCTTTTGGATATTGTGGAACATTCCCGACATCAAATCTTTGTGTCATGGTAGGTATAAGGCTTTGCCTCTGTGCTCCTTTTTTTGGGACATATGATCTAGTCCTTGGGACTTGGTATTGATTTCCTAGTGTGTGATTCTGATACTGGGGAATTTGATTGGTCCAAGATTGCTGGCGTTGTTGTTGTTTTTGTTGGGGTTTTTTATTGTTTGGATCCCTATAGGAATAAAGGTGTATTCTTTCCTGGATGTTGACTAAATTTTGGACCCACACAGATTGATCCATGTGGGAGTGAGGTATTGAGCTGAAAGCTAGGAGGGATAGACTACAGTGTTTGAGTAGTCACAAATGGGTTGCTGCTTGTTTGCAGAATTAATGTCACAACATGAGTGGTTGATATAAAAGGACATGAGGGTGATTCTTGAGATAAACTAGTGACCTGAGGTACACTTATTTGGGAGCCTATCATGCTTTTCATAGATGATGTGCTAGCTTGATTTGCAGAGCTAGTTTAGTTTGAAACAATTTGTGCTAATGTCTTTGTCATTGATGGTGGAAGAGACAAAATTTGGGATATCACAGGATCCATTTGAGAGGGTCAAGTTGTGCTTTTCCTTTCTAGAGGGTTCTCAGGCCAAATTGTTGACATATTAAATTTAGCAGGCAGTTTGACTCTCTTCTTAATCAATATGGCTAGGAATCTTTTAGGGTTTCTATCTAAAATAACATCAACTACTTGTGCGCAATAGGAATCTCTCACTATGTCTTCAAGCTCCTCCTCAGTGACATCATGGAACATTGTTGGTCTATGGGGACCAATAGGATGCATATTCTCAATGGAAAGAGTAGGATATATGTTTCTGAATAGTTCATCCTCTCGCTCTTTTTTGCCACAAGGGAAATTGGTGAATATAGGATTCATAAGGTTGTGTTCTAGCCTTCAACCTAGTGTAAGGTCCTCCATAGGGTGTGGGAGACATGGTGTTATCTAGGTTTTAAACTAAAATAAGTGATATAAAGAAAATAAAAAAGGATAACCTCTCGAGGAGAGTCTGAGTTATGTTTGACAAGAGTAATTCTAAGGATAGATTTTGACTTCTCTTGATCTCAGATTTTGGTTATGTAAGATATTGATTCTCACTGTTTCATTAGATGAGACAAAGTTGCTGATAAAGATTGATGAAGTTGAGATAACGAGATCAAGATAATTTAGTCTAAACTTTTGAACTAACAATGTTTAAACAATAGGCAAACTGTCAAAGAGGGATGATCTTTACTATTTAGAGATAATTCACACAATATTCATCATTTGTTTTCTATGATGTTTACACTAATATTTCACTTGAAATTGGGAATATTTTCAAAGATTTTTAGACTAATAAAAATTCAGAGTGTTGGCAGAGGAATCCAAATTTGTTGAAAGAATAAATGTATATGTTGATAGGTCGATTGGGGAAAAATTACACTGATTGCAAAAAAATGCTAGGTCAATTGCAGTAATAAAATGGTCAATTGTGACAATAATAGGGTCAATTGTGGAAAGGTTTTATCGACATGGCAAAATGTGGGCAATTCCAGCAAAGTGTGACAGTCTAAAAAATGATCTCAATTTGGTGAATCTGTCTGATAAAAAGTGATTTTCTAGAATGAGGGTTTGATTGTGGAATAGGATTGTTGTTGATGACCTAGAATTTGAACACGTTTGACTCATTTTGATAGTTTTTTTTATATTGGGTCTTGCATTTTTGAAAACTGATCACATAATAAGCATAATAGACAAAGTGTTTTATAGATTTAAACATGGGGTTGAAACAAAGATAGTTAGATTAATCAAGGTCAAATTTGGTTGCCAGATATAATATTATAGGCCCAATGCTTGATGTTCCTTGGATCACACAAAAATCATCACACTACTAGGACACGATGGTCCATGATGTAGGCACCCATGTTTTTGTCGTTGCCATATTTTGTTGTCGTGCTAGTGAAGATCTCTCACTAACACAATATCTTGTTAGAATGATTTAGAATAACTAAGAGAGGGTGTGAATCAGTTATCCTAGGTCCAAATGTACCAATAAAATTTATAAACACTCTAACCAACTTAGATCCACTCAGTAATCCAGTCGGTCTCAATAGCATAAAATCAGTAACATAAACTTGTAGTTCACTATCCTAAAGTAATCAACTTGCAAAATATAAAAATCTTAACAATAAAACACATCAAATAAAATTCACACAAGTATGACACAAGGATTTAACGTGGAAACCCAATTTGGGAAAAAACACCATTAACATGCTACCAATTTTTCACTCTTCTGAAGTGAGCTTTGTGAGGAGCCAACCCTGTTAAAGGTAACAATACACACTGTCAAATGTGACCATGTTAAAGGATTTAATAAACCTATAAAAAGTGAGGCTTGTTAGAGTGCTTAGACCATTCCATTCGAATGTCACCTTGATTAAAGGATTTATAATATGAGTGTTAGGTCAACCTTGATTAAAAGGATTTTGACTAATACAATGGTTTGAAAGTAACAGTAATTGTGATTTGAAACATACAACTCACTTTTCAAATATAGATCCAATTTCTCTCAAATGCTAATTCACTGACTGGCCTCCATTGTCATCTCAAAATCAGATCTACTTGGAAATCCATAAACAAATTACCATTGTGCAGTCCTTCTCTACTCTTCTCAACCTTCTCTACCTTCTGCTTAGATTTTCTAATCAACTGAATCAACCTCCACACTCACATAATCTCCAAATAGGTTAATCTTATACCTCTCTAATTAGGTAGCTCGATGTTTTTTGCTTAATCATCACTATAGATCTTAGGATTTGGTTAGATCCAACAAATCCTTTCAACATTTCATTTTTCCTTCTACCTTGTAGAATACATCCTAAAGCTCCTTATTGAATCCATACATAAAAAAGTTAAACATATATTAAATGCTCATTTAATTCTCCACAACAACCATCCTTATCTTAAATACAATTCACATATCCCAAGAAATCAACTATGTCATCTAGGATCTCAAATATTAATCAAACTGTCAAAATACTGACACTCAGTCATAACTGTGTTCTTCCACTCGATCATCACTAGATAACTCGGTAATTTGATGACATTTGGTAAATATCGATGCTTAGTTGACATTGAATTTTCTCAACATGTACTAGAACTCAGTCGACACTCACATTACTCAGCACATACATAGGTTCCTTAATGTTCTGCTCTATTACTCGGTCAAGACTAAACTTGTAGTCATCCAAACTTCACCTTGTGTTAAAGATAAACAACATATTACCTTACTAACATGCAATCTCATCAAGTACTCATTATATTTTTACATAACTCAACCATTTCACTTGGTCTTCTTGTTATCTCCTCTTTTCAAATCTTGTTCATCAATTAATTGATTTGGTACTTTATAAGATAACAATTATCTTACCAGTTAAGGTTTGGCATCAATGGCAATTTAAAAAATTTTCAATTGTAACTTCCAACAATCTCCCTCTTTGGAATTGATGGAAAACACAACATAAAAAAAACACATGCAAGGTTACCAACCAATCCAAAAAAAATGCTCTATTAACAAATTTTAATTAATGCCCTTAGCTTGATTCTGATTCTCTCCAATACAAATATTATCTCCCTCTTGGATAGACTTCTCTCTGTAGCTTATCTCCCACAATGTTTTCTTCTGAATATCTCCCTCATAGTATATCTCCCTTACTGTCCAATATGAATATCTCCCTCTTTGACAACAATGCCAATGTCATACATATTCACCATGTAGATATCTTTGTGTCAACTATATCCTCCCTCTATCATCTTTCTTATGACTGATCAATATCTTTTGCATTACTTTTCACAACTTTAGGTAACTCCTAAAGTGTGACCACCTTTGCATCAATTTGTGAGATATTCTGTGGAATACATTTGATGAAATCACTCCATGTGATCCTAGTTAGCCTCAGCTAGGGGAATAACCCCTAATTTACCTCTCAGATACTCATGTGCATCCTTAGGTAATGCTTTAGTAAATATATCTACCAAGTGTTCCTTTGTATTTACATATTCAAGTCTTACTTCTTTTTCTTGTACCATCTCTCTCAAGTAATGATACTTGATGGAAATATGCCTTGTATTTGTGTGCATCACAACGTTATTTGAAATATTTATAGCACTAGTGTTATCACATAAAATAAAAATTGGATGAGTTATTTCTTCCTTCATACCTTTCAAAAAAAATTTGATCCACACTATGTTTGAATACTTCACTATTGCTATGTAACATATTCAACCTCTCCTATTGATTTAGAAATGGAGTTCTATTTCTTGCTTGCCCAAGAGACTAATCTCTTTCCTAGAAAGAATGTACCACCACTTGCACTTTTTCTATCATCCACATTTCCTTCCCAATCTACATATGTATAAAATTTCAGTCCAAACTTCTCATTTTTCTTGTAATAAAATACATAGTCCCCTGTTCCTTTCAAATATCTCAGTGTCCTTTTGAGTGCCATCTTTAGGATTTTCATAAAATCTTTCAACCATCCCAATTGCTAATGCAATATCTGGACTACTGTGGACAACATATTGTAGCTTCCCAGTCACTGATCTATACAGGGTTTGATTGACTTCAGTTATCTCATCAGTCTTTGATATTTTCTGTCTAGTAGCCATAGGTGTACTTATAGGTCTAGAGTCCTCCATTCCAAAGGTTTTTAGTATCTCCTTAATATATTTATATTGATTAATGCAGATACCTTTCTTCATCTAATATACTTTCAAACCAACAAAAAATTTGATCTCTCCAAACATAAACATCTCAAATTAAGTTTGCATCTCATTTGAAAATTTTGGCATAAAGCATCTTGTCCTTGAAATATGATATCATCAACAAATATTTCAGCTAAAAATATCCCTTTACCTTTTTCTGACTTTAAGTATAGATTACTGTTGCCATTTTTTCTTGTAAATCCAATCTTGACTAAGTGATTGTGTAATCTTTCATACCATGCTCTGGGGGCTTGATTCAATCCATAAAATGATTTATGTAGCTTGTGTTAGTAATAATTGGGAGGGGGGGGGGGGGGGGAATCAGTGACCNGGGGGGGGTGAATCAGTGACCTCAATATTTATCCTTTCAAACTTAACCACCAATCAATAAACCTCAGATTATTATGTCCCTACAAGGTGCATGCCATGAAATACTACTATTGATTTAAGTGTCTGTTGGTTTTCCTTGTCTGTCCTTATTCTCCTTGATTACCAATAAGAAGTATAACTATTTACCAAAACTCAGTAAATAAGCAAAGTATACCGATCAACCCGGTGTTAACTATATCAGATACAAAACAAAAAATAAATGAATCATACACACATAACACATGAATTTTTAAAGTGGAAACCCTGTTAGGGGAAAAACCACTGGGACTAGTACCCCAAATTTTTACTCTTTTGATGTGAGCCTTGTTAGGAGCCAACCCTGTTAAAGGTTACAAACACATTGTTAAGTGCAACCTTGTTAGAGGATTTTACACATAGAGGTTTTCACTTAGTATCAAGAATCTATTGCTACCATCCTTGAATCAACCTCCTTCTTAGACTGTCAATAGGTATCGGGAAAGTCCAATGCTACTTTCATAAATCAACCTTTTTGGCACTCGTTGGGATGTACCTCAATATATAGAAGACTGTTAAGTCCTACTCTGTTAAGAGACTTGATGCTTTAATGGTTAAACTGAAACACTATGACCTGTTCATGATGAAACTTTGAATTGAATATTTTTATATCTATTTAAGAACATTACCTCTCTGATCAATGTATCAATTCAATTATTTGTGCTCCACACTTTCTCCTCTGTGATGCTATGCTTCACTGTTTGTCAGTGTCTACATAATTCTTTACCTCTCCTTCAACATGATTGATTAGGACTATATGAAGATATTCTTCATCATTTTCTCTTCAGCATCCTCTTTCTATTCACTCCCCTTAATCCCTTTCGTAAATGAATTAAGTTTGTCTCTTATATAGACATGATATTCATTATTTCTTGATTCTTGATTCTTGGCGTGAAAAACAATCCAACCAATTAGATTTAAAGCATAACTCTTGATTTATCTTGTATTTATCTTCTTGCCAACTGTACAAATCATCTTTAAATTAGTCACTTAACTCTGGTCAAATAAAACAAAGAAAACAACCAGTTAAGTCTATCTTTAGCTCTTGCCAGCTACATATTTTGTCATTTTTTGATCTCTTTGTTCCGTCGGTCAACTCTGCAGTTAGTCATCGGTGACAACTGAAAGTTCCATTGGTGTGACTCCAGTTAGCTTTGGGATCTCCATTCATCATGCATCATTGGATTTTTACTCATCAAGCAACTCTATTTTTAGCTTGTCGGGCATCTTGTGGTTTTGCTTCATCGGGCAACACTGTCTTCTTCTTGTCAGGTATCACTGTGACTTTTCTTCTTTGCCTTTATTAATGGTGTGCACTCTGTCGGTGTTGTTTTTCACTTAGTGAATACTTTACTTTTATGTATTTTTGAAAGCATAAACTTTGTTCCATTGACTCTTTGAAGTCTTTCGCATTATGTAGATGACCGTACAAATGATATCAAGTTGGCATCAATGAAAATACAAACCATTAACTGATTTAATGCCTTGCATTATCTTCAACTTAACATTATCAAACATTCAATCAGTTACATTTCATCAATCTCTCCCTTTGGAATTGATGACAACATGCTATATTATCACACTATACTATTTCTAATACAATATGAAATACAACAGTTGAGATTCATCAAAGTACCAATCTTTTTGTTTGATAACCGATAAATGTCTGATCTTTGGTAAGCTTTGTTTTAGCTTAGATTTGATTCTTTCAGCTCTCTATCTTTTGATGTGTTGAGTCCTCTTCTTGTGTCAATTTCTCTCTTTTGACTGTTCTCTCTTTTGTGATGTCTTTTTCTCTTGTCAGCAACTCTCCCTTTGTGTGATATTTCATACAACTTCTCTCTCCCTTAGGATATAATCTCTCCCTATTGGAGTAATCTGATAATGGATAATCTTTCACCTTTTCCTAGAAAGATGTGATAATATGGATAATCTCTCTCCCTTTGACAATAATTCCAAAAAAATATTTTACAAATATCTAACATTCATGTCAAACATTTATTTTCTTTCCATCCATAATATATTCCTTGAATTTCCCTTATCCATCAGCAATACAACAATATTATCTGGTGCTCAGTTATGATATATACCTATTTGTATATAGATGTATCTTTGAAGTTCATCTCTTTGCTTGCATCGCCATGTGTGATATTTTGATAATATGTAGGCTAATGTCACCTTCAGTCTTTTAATAACTGGTAGACATGGGTTTGACCCCTAGTCTCTTTCTCAAGTACTCAAATGTATCCTTGGGCAGTGGCTTGGTCAAGATATCAGCTAATTATTCTTTGGATTGCACATACTCAAGTATCACCTCCTTCTCTTGAAATTGTTCTCTCAAATAATGATACTTGATGGCAATGTGTTTAGTCTTAGCATGCATGACTGGATTCTTGAAAATGTTTATTGCACTGGTGTTATCACAATAGATAATCACTGGTTCTAAGATTTTTATATGCATACCTTCTAGCAACTGTGTGATCCATGCAATATTTGAGCAATTTGTAGCAGCAACAACATATTCTTCTTCTGCAGTAGACTGTGAGATGCATCCCTTCTTCTTGCTAATCCATGTGACAAGTCTATCATCCATGAAGAATTCTCCTCAAGTTGTGCTCTTTTGGTCATCAAGATTTCCAGCCCAATCAGCATCGATAAACACCTTAAGTTCAAATTTTCCTTTTCTTCTATACCATAAGCCAAATTCCTCAGTATTCTTCATATATCTTAGAATTCTTTTCACAGTAGTCATATGTGATGCCTTGGGGTTAGCAGAAAAAATAGCAACAATTCCTACTGCATGTGCAATATCTGGTCTAGTGTGTACAACATACATGAGTTTTTCAATCATTGATCTATACAAAGTCTGATTTACCTCTGTTGTATTGTCCTCCTTTGTTAACTTACATCCAATATCCACCAGTGTTCCAACTAGTTTAGAATCTTCCATCTTGAATATTTTCAGGACCTCTTTGATGTATTTGGATTGTGTAATGAAAATACCTTCACTTTGTTGAATGATCTATAGACCAAGAAAGAACTTGATCTCTCCAAATATAGACCTCTCAAACTCTTTTCTCATCTCATTAGCAAATGATTTTCATAGCATATCATTGCCTCCAAATATGATGTCATCAAAAAATATTTCAGCAATCAAAGTGTTAGCATCAGTATCTTCCTTCAAATAAATATTATTGTTTTCACTAGTCCTTACAAATCCAATACTTATTAGATAGGAATGAAGTCATTCATACCAAGCTCTAGGAGTGTGTTTCAATCCATACAAAGCTTTGTGAAGTATACATACTATATTTCTCTTGTCTGGATTGACAAACCCTTCTGGTTGCTCAATGTATACCTCTTCTTCAAGTATTCCATTTAGGAATGTTGACTTGACATCCATTTGATATACTTTGAATCCTTTGAATGTAGCATAAGAAAGTAGTATTCTAATTACTCCTTCTATCCTAGAAAAGGGTGAAAAGGTCTCTCCATAGTCTATACCTTCTTCTTGTGCATACCCCTTGCATACTAGTCTTGCTTTGTTCCTTGTGACTTCTTCATTCTCGTTCAGCTTATTCCTGAATATCCATTTTGTACCAATGAAATTCTTTTCATCTAGTCTTCACACAAGTGAGCATGTCTTGTTCTTTTCAATCTTGTCAATCTCATCATTCACAGCACTTATCCATTCCTCATTATCTAGTTCAACATTGACATATTTTGGCTCAAACTCACAAATTAAATAATTTGAGTTTAAAGACTTACTTCTTGTTCTTGTACCAGCTTTCTTATCTCCTATGATTTGGATCTCTAGATGGTTCCTTATTACATATCTTGCAAGTACAGGTATGGCTCTTTGTGTGTCAGCTTGATCATCATTTTGATCTTTACTATGTTCTTCATCACCTTGCACATTATTTTGATTATCATCCTGACTATTGGTAATTGCAGTCTGACCATCGGTTGCAACATTCTGTTGTTCTAGAATTAAGCACTGTTGCTCGGGAAGAGTGTTGGGTTATTAGAAGCCTTGATAAGATATTTATAAGCTTTTCTCTTGGTAGACTACCCTAGAAAAATACCTTTATCACTCTTGGTGTCAAGATTTCCCATTTCTATCATCCTTTAAGACAACATTGACTACCAAAGATCTTGAAGTAACTTACATTGGGTGTTTTACCATACCATAGCTCATAAGGTGTCTTCTTTGTGTCCTTCTTCAATTATACTCTATTCAGTGTGTAGCCAACAGTACTGACAACTTCCCTCCAGAAGATTTGGGTGATGCCTTTATCATTAGTGTTCTAGCACAATCAACTATTGATTTGTTCCTTCTCTCAGCAATCCCATTTTGCTGGGGTGTTCTTGGTGTAGAAACCTATCTTTTTATACCATGCTCATTACAAAAATTATTGAATTCATCTAATATAAATTCTCCTCCTCTATTTGACCTCAAGCATTTCAAATACTTACCACTTTGTTTCTCTACCATAGCCTTATACCATTGAAACATCTTGAATGCTTCAGATTTATCTTTTAGAAACATAACTGTCATCATTGTAGAGTAATCATTAACAAAGAGAATAAAATATCTATCTCCATAATAAATCTTTGTCCTCATTGGTCCACATAGAATAGTATGTACTAATTCTAGAATATCATTAGATGTATAGGTTTTACTTTTGAAACTAGACTTTGTCATTTTACCTTTTTGACAATTCTTGCACATGATGTTGTCTGGCTTTGTCATCGTCGATAAGCCTCTTACATTTCTCCTTCTGCTTATTTTCATCATGTTGTCAAAATCCACATGACATAATATTTTTTACCACAACCATATGTCTTCATTTCTAGTCATTAAGAAAGTGGTGTTAGTATCATTCAGATAGAATAAGTTACCTTTAGTTTATTCACTGGTACCAATCAGTTTTCCTGATTCATTGACAATCTTTGCCTTCTTATTCTCAAATGCTACTCTGTGTCCTGAATTATTCAGCTGAGAAACACTCTATAGATTATAATTCAATCCTTTTACCCAATAATCATTTTCACATTTAATCAGATTATTTAGCATTATAGTTCCTTTACCTTCAACTGGACAAGGTGTATCATTACCCATTCTTACTGTACCACTATTATAATACTCAAAAGTGTTAAAACTTTCTTTATCACCGGTCATGTGATGAGTGCAGCCAATATCTATAATCTAGATTTAATTCTTGCTAATCTTAGATATGAGTGCAGTTTCTACATACCTTTCATCTTCATCTGAATCATCCTTCACATCAAAAAATACCATCTCAATGTCTTCATCAGTTTTGGTGTCAGTATCTTCATCTTTGCAAGAAGTTGGGTATCTAGCTTTCTTGCCTTTGTCCTTGTAGTCTCAGGTATCTCTTCTTTCTAATTGTTGGTAACCTCTATAATATTTGTTATCACCTCTGTCAGAATTCTTCTCAAAAGATCTGCCATCTTTTCTTCTATTAGGACATCTTGCAGCAAAGTGTCCAATCTCTTTACAATTAAAGCATACAAGTGGTAACTTGCCTTTGTATTTAACTTTGCCTCTCTGCATTCTTCTAGCCATAAGTGCTTCTATTTCATCTAGATCTTCCTCTTCACTTTCACTTTCACTATCTCTTCTAGATGTGTGTCTATGACTTGATTTGCTTATTCTCATAGAAGACTTAAATGCAGACTCCAAGTTTGGTAAGACACTATTGTCAAAGTTATTCATCTCAAATGAAATCAATCTACCAATTAAACTATCAAGAGTAACTATATTGTTTGCTACTACTCTCATTTCTTGAATGATAGAATCTCTAATAGCATATACAGGTAGTAAGGTTCTTAAGATTTTACTTACCACTATCTCCTCTTCAGGTGTACCTCCAACTCCTCATATATCATTGACTACTTATTTTATTCTTGTGCTATACTGCATGATGTTTTCTCCTTCTTTCATTTTGAGATCATCAAATTTTCCTCTAAGGATTTTTACCTTGGCTCTCAGAACATTTGTATCACCTCCATGTACTAGCTTCAGTTTGTCCCACATCTTCTTTGTAGTTTTGCAATCCTTGACATCTTCAAATTCAGCATTAGAGAGTGAGGAAGAAATCTCTATGACCATGTAGTTGTGTTCATGCTTCTCTCTCAATTGATCTACTCTTAATGATCCTATGGGAAACACATATTTGGTATCTAGGAACTGAGTGACATCATTACCAATACCTGATAAGTGGAGTCTTATCTTGCTCTTTCATGAAGAAAAGTTGTCTTTGTTCAACTTGGGCACATCTCGTCTGTTCATCTTGTGATCTTGACTTAGGTCTTGAAACCTTCCTTTTTAAGCACACAAGCTCTGATACCAATTGTTAGAAATAACTAAGAGGGGGGTGAATCAGTGGCCTCAATATTTATCCTTTCAAACTTAACCACCAATCAATAAACCTCAGATTATTATGTCCCTACAAGATGCATGCCATGAAATACTACTATTGATTTAATTTTCTGTCAATTTTCCTTGTCTGTCCTTATTCTCCTTGATTACCGATAAGAAGTATAACTATTTACTAAAACTCAGTAAATAAGCAGAGTATACCGATCAACCCAGTGTTAACTATGTCAGATACAAAACAATAAAGAAATGAATTATACACACATAACACATGAATTTTTAATGTGGAAACCTTGTTAGGGGAAAAACCACTAGGACTAGTACCCCAAATTTTCACTCTTCTGAAGTGAGCCCTATTAGGAGCCAACCCTATTAAAGGTTACAAACACACTGTTAAGTGTGACCTTGTTAGAGGATTTTATACATAGAGGTTATCACTTAGTATCGGGCATCTATTGCTACCATCCTTGAATCGACCTCCTTCTTAGACTGTCAATAGGTATTGGGCAAGTCGAATGCTACTTTCATGAATCAACCTTTTTGGCACTCCTTGGGATGTACCTTAATATATAGAAGACTGTTAAGTCCTGCTCTGTTAAGAGACTTGATGCTTCAATGGTTAAACTGAAACACTATGACCTATTCATGATGCAACTTTGAATTGTAGATTTTCATATCTATTTAAGTACATTACCTCTTTGATCAATGAATCAAATCAATTCTTTGTGCTCCACACTTTCTGCTCTGTGATGCTATGCTTCACTGTTCCTCGATGTCTGCAGAATTCTTTAGCTCTCCTTCAACTTGATTGATCAGGACTGTATGAATATATTCTTCATCAGTTTCTCTTTAGCATCCTCTTTCTATTCACTCCCCTTAATCCCTTTCGTAAATGAATTAAGATTTTCTCTTATATAGACATGATATTCACTGTTTCTTGATTCTTGATTCTTGGCGTGAAAAAAAATCTAGCCAATTAGATTTAAAGCGTAACTCCTAATTTATCTCATAGTTATCTTCTTGCCAACTATACAAATCATCTTTAAATCAATCACTTAACTCTGGTCAAATAAAACAAAGTAAACAACCAGTTAAGTCTATATTTAGCTCTTGCCAGCTAGATATTTTGTCATTTTCTGAACTCTCTGTTCCATCAATCAACTGTACAATTAGTCATCGGTGACAACTAACAGTTCTATAGGTGTGACTCCAATTATCTTTGGGATCTCCATCCATCGGGCATCATTAGATTTTTACTCGTCGGGCAAATCTATTTTCAGCTCGTTAGGCATCTTGTTGTTTTGCTTTATCGAGCAACACTGTCTTCTGCGCGTCGGGTATTACTGTGACTTTTCTTCTTTGCCTTTACCGATGGTGTGCACTCTATTGGTGTTGTTTGTCACTTAGTGAATACTTGACTTTTATGCATTTTTGAAAGCATAACCTTTGTTCCATTAATTCTCTGAAGTCTTTGGCATTATGTACATGACCGTACAAATGATATCAAGTTGACATCAATGACAATACAAACCATTAACTAATTTAATGCCTTACATTATCTTCAACTTAACATTATCAAAATTTCAATCAGTTACATGTCATCATATTGTAGACCATATTCTTCTTTCTTGAATCAATAAATCCTTCAGCTTGTTCAATGTATACCTCTTCTTCCAGTATTCCATTCAGAAATGTTGATTTGACATCCATTTGATACACCTTGAATCCTTTGTAAGCTGCATAAGCCAAAAGAGTTCTAACTCCTTCCAATCTAGTAGCTGGGGCAAATGTCTCACCATAGTCAATGCCTTCTTGTGCATGTCCTTTGCATACCAAAATAGCATTGTTTCTTATGAATTCTCCATGCTCATTCAACTTATTTCTAAATACCCACTTGGTTCCAATAACATTCTTGTCTTTTGGTCTAGGTACTAGTGTCCAGGTTTTGTTTTTCTCAATTTATTCAATTTCTTCATTCATGACCTATATCCAATATTCATTATCCAAAGCATCTTTCACTAATTTGGGCTCAAATTCACATAATAAACATGTCTGGTTTTTGAATTTGCTTCTACTCATGACCTCATAATATTTTTCTCCAATGATTTGATTTGGTTTATGATATCTTCTTACATATTTTACTAGTACAAGTTTAGATCTCATTTATTCTTGTTGTTTTACTTTAGATTCATCATGCAAATTCATTTTAGGTTCATTTAGTATCTCTTCTACCTCTTTGGATTCCTCAGCAGTTGCCTCCTGATGCTTGACAACCTCTTTTTGTGACTCAGTGGTTTCTTGTTATTGCTTGACAACACCAATCTATTTCTTGGTAGCTTCTTTTTTTTCTTTTGGTAAGTTGTTGGGCTCTCCTTCATCAATGTATACAAAAGATATGTAATATTTAGGTTCTTCCTTGCATTCAACTTTATTCTTTTATGCATATTCATCAATTCTAATATTTGCACTTTCCACAACTTTGTTAGTGTCAGAATTCAAACACTTATATGCTTTGCTCTTAGTGGAATAACCTAGGAATATGCCTTCATCACTTTTAGCATTAATTTTTCCATTTATGTTGTCCTTGAGTATATAACATTTTCTTCCAAAAAATTTAAAGTATTTTAAATTAGGTTCATAACCACACCATAACTCATAAGGTGTAACTTTAATACCTTTCTTAACTTGTACTTAGTTCAAGGTATAGAATGTTGTACTTACAACTTCTCTCTAGTATTTTTTTGCAACATTTTCCTCCATCATTAGTGTTCTAGCACAATCCATTATTGATCTGTTCCTTCTCTCAGCTATGCAATTCTATGGGGAATTTCTTGGAGCAGACATCTATCTTTTAATTCTTCTATCATTACAAAATAACTTGAGCTCATTAGACATAAAATATCCTCCTCTATCAAATCTCAGACATCTCAAGCTCTTACCTATCTTTTTTTTCAACCTTTACCAAATACCACATAAACAACTAAAAAGCATCATATTTTTCTTTGAGAAACATCACGGTCATCATTCTAGAGTAATTGTAAACAAACAAAATGAATATTTATCACCTCGCTAGCTTTGCACACCAATAGGTCCACAAAGGTTAGTATGAACCAATTCCAGAACATTATCAGAAGTGTAACTTTTTCTCTTGAAATTAGACTTTATCATTTTTCCCAACTGACATTGCTTACACGTCACATTATCAGGTTTCTTCAATCTTGGTAAGGCCCTCTTACTCCTTTAATCTTACTAATGTTTACCAAATTTTCAAAATTCACATGGGACAACCTCTTATGTCATAAGCATACATCATCATATTGTGCAAACAAACATGTCTCATCAGATATATCTAGATAGAAAAAATTACCTCTTATCTATTTTTCACTTCCAATAAGTTCACCAGTAGCATCAAATATTTTAGCCTTTTTGTGATGGAATTCAACTCGGTATCCATAAGTGTTCAACTGTGCAACACTCAACAAGTTAGAGTTAAGACCATCAACCCAGTAAGTATTATCACATGTGATCTTATCAGTCAATCTTATTGGTCATTTTCCTTTCACAAGACATGGTGTATCAATACCAAACTTAACACTACCACCATTGCAATAATTTAAAGTTTCAAAGTTGTTTTCTATCACTAGTCATGTGATGTGAGAAACCACTATCAATTATCCATCTATCACCTTTTCTCATATATGAAATAAGTGTAGTTATCTCATCTTCATCATAATCATCTTTCACAACAACATAAACAACCTCTATATCATTGTCATCAGATTTATCAAATTTGCTGCCAGTTTCATCTTCAACAATATAGCAGGATTTCTTACCTTTGTCCTTATAGTCCTTATACATTCTAAAATATATGTCATCCCTTTTTTCTATGTAATTTATTTCTCTTCTTTCATCCTTTTCATTCTTTTCAATACATCTTTCTGCACTATGGCCAACTTTGTTACATAAAAAATATATTCTAGGAAGTTTACCTTTGAATTTTCCTTTTCCTCTCGATAGTCTTGTATCCATAAGTGCTTCAATTTCATCAAGATCCTTATTAGAAGTGTCACTCTCACTATTTATATGTCTTTCTTTTCCTTTCTTAGATTTATGAAGAGCCAATTTTTACTTGATTGCAGAATCAACATTGTGAGGAGTGAAATAATCAAAATTTGATAACTCAAAAGTAGTACATCTACCAAATAGACCTTCCAGAGTTAAGTTTTTACCAGGAGTACATCTTAGCTCCTGTATAGCTGATACTCAAATAACATAAATAGGAAGTAGAGTTCTTAGTACCTTGCTAATAATAGTATCATCATCAATAGATCCATTAGCTCCTCTAATAACATTTACAACCTCCTTAACTCGAATACAATATTGAACAATAGTTTCACCATCTAACATTCTCATTTCATCAAACTTACCTCTCAAGCTTTTAGATTTGGCTCTCAATACATTTGTATCACCTCCATAGATAGCTACTAGTGTTTCCCACATTTCCTTTTTAGTTTTGCAATATTTTATGTCTTCAAATTCATAATAACTTAGGGTTGATGCAATCTCCAACATTGCTTGATTGTGTTCTTGTTTTTCTTTCATCTGCTAAGCTATCATAATTGTAGGCACTATTATGTAATCATGTTGCACATAGTATTTTTCTCCTTCTCCAATTATAGCTATATGTAGCTTTAGCAAAATTTTCCATGCAGGGAAGTTCTGTTTGTTCAGCCATGGTACCTCTTTTTTATACATCTTGATCTTTAGCATCAAGTACCTTCAAAATTTTACTTACAAGCACCATAATGCTCTAATACCAATTGTTAGAATGATTCAGAATAACTGAGAGGGAGAGTGACTCAGTTATCCTAGGTCCAGATGTACCAATTGAACTTATAAACACTTTAACCAACTCAGATCCACTCAGTAATCCACTCGGTGTCTATAGCATAAAATAAGTAACATAAACTTGTAGTTCAATATCCTAAAGTAATCAATATGAAAAATATAAAAACCTTAATAGTACAATAGATCAAATAAAATTCACACAAGTATGACACTATGATTTAATGTGGAAACCCAATATGGGAAAAACCGCCAGTAACATGCTACCATTTTTTCACTCTTCTAAAGTGATCTCTGTGAGGAGCCAGCCCTGTTAAAGGTTACAATACACATTGTTAAATGTGACCCTGTTAAAGGATTTAATCACCCTGTCAAAAGTAAGTCTTGTTAGAGGGATTTGACCATTCCATTAGAATGTCACCTTGATTAAAGGATTTAAAATATGACTATTAGGTCAACCTTGGTTAAAAGGATTTTGACTGATACAATGGTTAGAAAGTAATAGTAATTTGATCTGAAACATACAACTCACTTTGCAAATATAGATCCAATTTCTCTCAAATGCTAATTCAATGACTAGCCTTCATTGTCATCTCAAACTTAGATCTTCTTAGAAGTCTGTCAAGCAATCACAACTGTGTAGTCCTTCTATGCTCTTCTCAACCTTCTCTCTCTTTTGCTTAGATTTTCCAATCAACTAAATCAACCTCCACACTCACATATCCTTGAAATAGGTTAATCTTATACCTCTCTGGTTAGGTATCTCAATATTTTCTTCTTAATCATCACTGTAGATATTAGGGTTTGGTCAGATCGAATGAATCCTTCCAACATTTCATTTTTACTTCTACCTTGTAGAATACATCCTAAAACTCCTTCTCAAGAATCCATACAAAAAAATGGCTACACATATATTAAATTCTCATTTAATTCTCCAAGAAAATCATCCTTATCTTAAATGCACTTCACATATCCCAAGAAATCAACTATGTCAGTTGGGATCTCAAATCTTAATCAAACTATCAAAATACTGACACTTAGTCATCATTATATTCTTCCGCTCGATCATCACTGGATAAGTTGATAATTTACTAACGCTGGGTAAAAACTGATGCTCGGTTGACACTGAATTTTCTTGGCATGTATTTGCACTCAGTCCACACTCACATCACTCAACACATACATAAGTTCCTTAATCTTCCGATTTGTTACTCTGTCAAGACTAAACTTGTAGTAATCCAAACTTCACTTGGTGTTAAAAATAAACAACATATTACCTTACCAAAATGTAATTTCATCAAGTACCCATTGTAGTTCCATATAACTCAACCATTTCAATTGGTCTTCTTGTTATCTACTCTTTTCAAATCTTCTTCATCAATCAATTGATTTGGTACTTTATAAGATAGCAACTCTCTTACCAGTTAAGGTTTTACATTAACAGAAATATAACAATTGTTTCAATTGTAACTTCCAACATATCCTAGAACACATATGCTGGGGATCTTGGGGAGAAATTTGTGAAACCCTTACACTATATTAAGGTTTTTTTTGGAGGTGAAATAGGTAAGTCTCTATTTGACAAGATTGTAATAGGGTCTTCCGAGTCTCTCCAATCGGTTTATACATGTGTGACTCACTTAAGAACCCAGTTGACCATGATAGCTACTTAGGGATACTTCACCCAATGTAGGCTATCATCAAAACACCTTGCCCGAGCTTGGGTAGATATAAAATGGAGCTTTGGCTCATGTCTTGTTTATATACCAATCAGAATGATTAGTAGTTTAAAGGTCATCCTCTCAGGAAGAAGCACTTTCCCCAGATAGTCCTTTCTAAAAAATTAAAAAGTTTTTTAATCTAACAGGTTTGTGGAAGTGCACCAAAAACTCAAGACACAAGGTCAATCATTTAAACACAAAAATTTCAAGTGTGAATTGAGCTAATCATCTATACAAGCATGAGCGTTCAATTTTAAGCCCAAAGTAGATGATGATTTTCTTGTTATATTTTAAAAGCACCAAATTGAAAGATTTTGTTTGCCTTTGTTCAATGTTTTAACCCCCACGTCAATTTTAAGCACCAAATTGGAAAAGTGAGATTTGTGATGTTTGCATGCACTTTTGTTTTTAAGCACTAGAAACACAAATGCATGAATTTTAGGTTTCTTTGTTAGATCTATTTCCATGCCACATGTTGTCAAAAAACTGATTAGTACCAAAATATTCTAACAATCAAATGAATAATTTACAACAACTCCGGGATTGTTAAAACAGTTAAGGCTAATTGTAACTTTGTATTTGGTTGCGAAACAATTGAGGGAATCAAGATACCTTTTAAAAGATTCACTTTGATCTTCTGCTGCAATTACTAACATTTCCCTTTGTTGTGTGTGATAGTTGGTGGTTCTTCTTATGGCTTCTCTTAATGATCTAGCACCCAGGGTGTGTCTGATTATCCTTTTGGCCATTAGTCATTTGCTAAATCCTGCACAGAAACTGAGAAAAATAATTAGATTTTAGCAAACAATAGTGATTTTGAAGAAAATGTGAAATGATTATGTTGATTGTGAAAATCTTCTGTTGATTGTGGTAAAGTTTTTGCAAATACAGTAAAGTTCTGTCAATTGCGGCAATATCCTCTAAGTTACTACAATATGCTAGCGATTGCAAAATAGATAGGTCAATTGCGACACAATACCAGAAACATAGAATTTAAAAATTACAAAAATGATTGTGAAACCCTCAAATCAATTGTGATAATTAACCAATCGAATGTGACAAAGTTTCATTAATTAAGGCAAAGTACCAGGAATTGCAAAATTACAATGTTATCAAAAAATTAACAAAAGAGAGAATTTGCGGTCGTATAGTTGAGGCCATAAAATTTTGTTTGTCATCTTTAAGAAATTCTTGGGCTATTCGATTCATGTCGGGTTCATCAAAATGTGTAGGATATAATTTATACCAACTTAATAAGACAAGGTTTAGTAGCACCGATTTACAATGGGGAAATCAATCAAATACTAAGAACGAACCTACAAACAATAAAATAACAAGAAAAGATAGAGGAAAACAAATGAATGCAAACCACAGTGCTCGAAGCTTCTATTGCTTCTCTCTACTCCTTCTGAAGTGTTGTGTGTGTGGTTCTCAGTATTGGTATCGACAACATCTATGACTTGGGAGTGTCGAGAAATGATATTGATTATGATCAAAAGAATGCTTTGATGCTTCATACAAGAAATCTATAGAGTAAGGGTGCACAACATCTTCAAATCCTGGATCCTTCAAATGGTTGTGAAGGATTGATTATATAGATTATAGAAATGATATGAATGGTTGAGATTAATCCTAGAGATTAGAGGATGAATAGTTGAGATCAAAGGAAACTTAAGAAATCATCAACAAACTCCACCAATTCAACTTGGAGAGAGGAGATAAAGTTTAGTTCACTAAACAACTGATTATGAGTTACCTTTTGAACTGAAGAGGTAATTTGGAGTTATGTTTTTGAATTAAACAGGTAGGTGGAGGAATTTATGCAATCATAGATCTGATCAAGAGTTCTCTTTTTTGAACTAAAGAAAGGATTTAATTGAATATTTAATTCATTTTGGTAATTAAAGTATTCAACATGTGAGATAATTGAATTCTTTTTGATATAGAATTAATAAGTTTCATATTTTATTTAAACTATAGGAAATTGAATTTAACTAATTAATGAAGGTTAATCAATTAAGGTTAATTAGTTAAATGAAATTAATTATTTAATTAATTTTGGGTATATGATTAAATGATTTGGGGAATAGATTTATGAGAAAATAGATGATTAATTAATGATTAAAAAACCATTAATTAATAGATGAAAATTAGTGTTCTTAATATAAAGTCACAAGTCTATCCATTTTAAGGTGTCTACACTAGTGAGGGAGTGGTAGAAGTAGATGGAGAAGTTACAGTCTCTTCAGAGGCATTACTTTTCTCCTCTGCTTGATGTCCGATATTGAAAGAAAAAGTAGAAGTAGATGATAAGAAATCGATTGAACTTTGATATGAAAAACAATATGAGAGAAACCAATAAAAGGAAGCTTCTATTGAAGAGGTGAAGAAAAATCAAGAAAATTCAGAAGAGTGGGAAAATAATCAAGTAGCTACAAAGGATGACAACATATAAATCATGTAGATTAAGTGACCCACAACCTATGCTTTCATACAGAAATAGCTTGGAAGAAAAGTAGAATCCTTTGAGTGATAGACCCACAGAAGAAGGTTAAAAGAAGTAAATCATTTCCAAAGAAGAATCACCACAAAAACTTACACCAAACTCAACATTTCAAGGGAGTGAGAATGAGAGAATAGGGAAATGGGTTTCTGAAGTGAGTACCCAATTCTAGAGCCAAAATTCCATGCCTAAGGAGAAATGCAGGTCATTGATAAAAAAAAATGTTAGTTTGAAACTCTCAAATTATAAAAGCCTTCAGCATAATTATTTTAATTATTTAACTGAAAAATTGTTCCTTCTATAATTAAATGAATTTAATATTTATTTAATTATTCCATCTCCCCAAAGTAAACTAATTTTTCTAAAACTTAAAATAAAAATTTTACTTTATTTATTTCTTCCTCATGCATAATTAAACAATTATTTAATACTAATTTATTCTTCAGGTCCCACCTCCATAACTACCATTGGCTCCCAGGTTAACTATTCAATCTATCTAGTTAATCCCCAATCGATCCACTCGACTAGTCAATTTAATCAATCTTCTATCCAATCAATCTAGTCATCTATCAATAATATATGTTAACTCGTTAATCAATTTTTTCATGCAACTAGTTATCTGTCAATTAGTGTGAGTCACCTATTTAATCAATAGATAGTCTCAATCAATCATGTCCACTCATTTCTAATCAGTCTTACTCGATTTGAATCGTTCATTTGAAAAACTAAAATCTATAAAATGTAGTTCATTCATCATTATTGGTTTAACCACATTTCTTGAATCTTTGTGCTATCAAAAGATAAGTAAATTTTTGAGTTCCCAACAACACAAAGAAGAGAGAACTAAGAGAGAGCTATGAAGAAATTGAGTGCATGTGGTGTCTATGGTATTATCATGGTAGTTTGCATTTTATTTTATGCATTATTTCTCTCTTTTAAGAGTTAGGGAATTAATTTGTATTGAGTAGTTGTTTTGTGGTTGGCTTTATTAATCTCATTGCAGGAAATGTTATCAACTCTTTTGCCCCTTCATACACAAACAAACAATTGATGTATGTCTAGTTCCCACCCATGATTTACTTTTCAATCTTGATGCCAGAATATTTTGGTTATTTACATGATGATTATTCATATGTTAGGATGATTTTATTGACCCCATATTTGCATGTGTATGGTTAGCATATATGTTTTATATTGATGTGTGGCGTGTCTATCTTACATTTTTGTATGATGTGTCTGATGTGGTAGAAGACAGAGACATAGTTACTTGCATTGCGAGATCCACACGATCGACCAATCCCTAACATTGTCTATTATTTATATTATGAACATGCTCGACTTTGTGATGGAAGTTTGCAGGTACTGGACATCGACTTCCCTGAATTGTCAGGATGAGCGTGTCCTATCACATTATCTCAATGGTAAGAGAGAGGAGATAAAATTCAGGCTTAAATCCTAATATAAGCTCTCATTTGTCAGAAATATTGGACAAGTATTTGGCTGACTACATTCTTCAAATTCATTGAGGTGACGTGAATTTGTGAACCCTTGTTTAAGCATGCTTATGTTGTTGCACATTTTATGCATTTTGATTTGGTCAAATTTTAGTATGCATGCATGAAGGTCAATGTGGTATTTTGTCGTGATGTAAATAAAATAGTAATCAAAGGTTAATTATAAAGTTTGAATTATTAAACTTTTTAAGAATAATAAAATGTTAAATATATAGATATTTAATTAATAGAGATTAATTAAATACCTGTATTTATTGAAATGGTATTTAATTAAAAGTCTAAAGATAAAGTTTGAAGATTTAATTAAATATTATCTTTAAATGGAAATTAAAAGGCATATTTAATACAATCAAATTATTAATATGCTACAAATATTATTCCTAACTAAAAATAATAATATGCAATGTAATTGCATTTAAATAATAATAATAAATTGAGTTTTAATTCTAATAAAAAATTGAGTTTTATGGAAAACTAGTTATTTAATTACAAAAAAGAAAGAAAAGAAATGATATTTATTTATTTAAAATAAATATATATAGGTATAATACTTAATTCAGAAAAACAAAATAAATAAATAAATAATATTTATTTATTTAATATTAAAAGAAGAAAGAGAAAGGAAATTGTCTATTTATTTCTTTTAAAAATAAATCAATAAGTAAATTGATTTTATTTATAAAAAAAAACAAGAAGAAAAAAAACAAAGAAAATAATTCTTTTAGCTTTTTTTTTCAGGGTTAAGTTTTTTAGGAAGTTGTCTTAGAAACCATAGTTGAATAGTTTTTGTTTATTAGAGGATTTTTGTATTGGAGGGAGGACACAAAGATTTTCAGAACACAAGTTTTAGGAGACAGGATTACAAGTTTTGCATTGAGATTTTGAAGTTATAGAATATATTTTTAAATCTTGGGAGTGAAGCCTTCTTCTTCTTCTTCTTCTTCTTCTTCTTAGCAAGTCTACCTAGCGTTTTCAAGGTAGGAGTTTCTGAGTCTTTTTCTAGTTTCTATTGGAAAGATTGTTTTCTCCGTGCTTTCTTAATTTTGATTTTATTTTGAGTTAATGTTCTTTTAATTTCTAAAACTTTATACAGATGATTAGGGTGTTCTTGTGAGTATTGTTTATGACATGTCTAGTATTCTGTGAGAATTTGTATGGAAACCCTAGGAAAGAATGATTTAAAATGATACATTTGTGTTGTATATCCATTAAGGTTTTACCAAATTTTACAAATTTAGTTTCATAATTTTAAATTGAATGGAGGAATTATTTATTATGAGCTATCTGTATTATAGATACCTGTATGTAAGTATATGGGTTTGAAGACATACATTTTTGGATTAGGGTTGTGAAGAGTTAGGGTAGGGAATAATTTTCATTTTAGATGTCACATTATAAATATAAAGACACTTTAAGATACCCATTTAGGTTTTATTTAAAATATATCAAAATTAAATAGGGTTCCTTTGTACGGAAACGGTCAAATAAGGGCTATTATAGTGAAATTAGGCCTATTTGAGATTGATTTTTCAATTGGAGCCTCACAAACATTCATCTATAAATTTTTCTAATTACATCA
The DNA here is from genome assembly GCA_018584345.1 of Thuja plicata. Classification (NCBI taxonomy): domain Eukaryota; kingdom Viridiplantae; phylum Streptophyta; class Pinopsida; order Cupressales; family Cupressaceae; genus Thuja; species Thuja plicata. Next base: position 807,032 of record MU225568.1, read on the forward strand.
TTAGAAAAATTTCTTTGGTAATATTTTAACTAAGATTTTTATGAATATGTTACTTGATTTTTATGATGATCCAACCATTCAAAACAAAGGTATGGTCTTTTTACCAAACTAGTAACCTTCATTCCAGAACATGACTGTTACAATGATTTAATTTTTATACCATTTAAATGACCTTATCTTTAGGACTGGAAAGAATGAAAAATATGTGAAATTAAATTATCTTTCCATATATATAAGTTTCAGATCCGTATCATTTTATATGAGATTATAACATTCAAGTTACCGACTGATCTGCATAGAGGAAATACACAAAAACTCACTGGTATAAAGTTAAAATTATTAATAAGTCTTATTAATTAAACAATTTGAAAATTAATAATTAAGTAACATGACTGATCTTATCAATTTATAATTTAATTTTAAAGATCATAGAGATTCACTAAAACACCATATATGTTCCATGTGCGTACTTTATGATATTAACTAAGTCATTTATGACTTAAGAGTATTTTAATAAATATAATGATGTTATATAAATGAAGTTAAATAATTTCAAATGTATGCATTCCTTATTTCATGTGATCTTGGTTTTCTTAAGTGTTAATGTGGGTAGGTTGTTACCCTAGGTGGATTTGTCTTTGGAATTGTACTATCTAATGATTTTATGCCTTTTTGTTGTTTGGGTACATATTGTGGAGTATTTATAACCACTCTTATATCATCGATTGGTTCTTGTATTGATTTTTATTCATAATTTTCTTGTTGTGTGTTCTGTAAGTATTCGATCACTATGTTATTTAACCACAAAAAGGTGATGACCACATTTGTGTTGAGTCCTAATTATCTTGGTCACCTTCTTTTTATTGTTATGGTGGTTCTGTGTTCTGAATGATTATCTTATGGATTATGTTACTCCATATTTGGAGATAAATTCTATTGATATTTTTAGCATCATTGGTCTTTTGATGTAATATGAATATTGGTATTGGTTATTGAGATGTCCAATATGGGATGGACAGTCTAGATCCTTGTATAGGATGATATGTTATTTTTTATGCTCCAGAATTATCCTTGGTGATTATCTTAATTTATGATTTATGAGAAGTCTATATGGTTTTGGTTTTTCTTTCTTTTTGTTCTTTTGGTTGGAGCATTAGGGTAGGTTATCTAGTTTTTTAGTAGGGGGTGGCTTGTAATAAGTGCTTGGGGCCCACACGTGGCCGCTAGGATCGCTTATTGCAAGTAATCTTAACAAGTGATAATATAAAACATTAATGAGATTTTAAAATGAATTAATAAGATAAGGTTCCTCACCCATCCTTGAGCGCTAGTATAGGCTAAGATGGAGGATGAGATGATGCTTTCCGCCTTCTAAGGTGTGTGTCTGGCATAGTTAGTGAATTTGTTTCTTTGAGAAGTCATTGATACCATATATGGTCACTTAAGTGTCAGGGCCTAGAGAGGTTGCTAGGATGAAACCTAAGGGTCAGACGTATATGATGACACTTCCCTATATACAACTTATATTTCCTACATGTGTCAATTTCTTCTAGATTAGTGAGTCTTGCCTTGTAGTATGTGTAGCACACCTTGAGTTAGAGATATATCAGGATCCCCTTGCTTAGTTGTCACTTCTTCCTTTGGTTTTTTATCCAAGTGGGGCCTATTGTTATTTCCTCAGCACAGTGGGAGTGGACATTTCATTCCATAAGGTTAGGTGGTAGTAATTCTTATTACCATTGAAATCTGATGTTCATGACTTTTTCTTGGATGATCCTTGTTACGTGTACCTTCTTGTTCTTCATTGTTGGAAAATTTCTCTTATCTTTCTTATGTTGTATACTTGTATCATTGTATTAGTTGTGACATTCTTGAATTATTGTATTGTACTTCATATTGAGTTTTATCACATACCCTCTGGCTTGTGCAGTGGATGTTGGTTCATTATGATATCAGTTATATCTAGGTTTCATTTATGAGATGATTTTATTGTTATTCATCTGCATTATATGAAGATTTCATATCATTTATTGAATTTAGTAGATTAGTTAACTTTCATAATTCTACATCATGGAACCCTCAGGATTTATAATCTGTAAATGAGTTTCATTTCTGAGTATGTATATCTTACGTTATATTGCTTCTACATTGTTATTTTTTTTATCAATTGTAAAGTCTAAAAAAAAATCATTTTGTAAACTTAGTAACCTGTTTAAATTTAATTTCTCCTAGTTCCCTAGCGGGGCATTACAGTGTGTCTACACACTTTAACACACACACAAATTCATATAAACAATAAATGCAAATTAAGTGAATGTGAAAGTATTAAAGTTCAAATGTGCAAAGTTTAAACATGCGAATAAATGTCAACCATACATTAATCAAGGAAAAAAATAATGATGGAACTTTTTTCGAAAATGTTAATGGAAACACAATAGATGATAGATTTACTTATAATTTCACATTTGATCTTCACCCTAGCAAGGATACCAACATCCCTTTTCCAACCACAAAAATTATGAATGTGAATATTGCAACAAACTACATGGATTCACTAGATACTACCAGTTAGAATGTCGTGATTTTAAAAATATATTAATGAAATTGACAGTTAATTCCTAATTGCATGCCTTATAATATATATATATATATATATATATACATAATTATATATACATACACATATACATACACATATATGTATACAGACATATACATATACATATACATATACATATACATATACATATATATATATGTATATATATGTATGTATATATATGTATATATATATATACATACATATATATATATATATATATATATATATATGTGTGTGTGTGTGTGTGTGTGTGTGTTGGCATTATGATGAATTTTTTTATGTAGATGATGAGTTTAATTTTGTCATTCCTGGCAACTTATCAACTCTATTAATTTTGGTGCATAGGATACCCCAACCGATTGACATGATGAATATGTGAAGTAGATATGCTAAGTATTTTGATCGGTGTGTAGGAACACAGTAAAAATTTTGAGTAGCGCTTTAGATGGTGATAATATTGGGAGATGAGATCATTACCTGTGGCTTATTATGATAAGAGGAGTACATATTTACGACTATGATAGTTAACTCAACAGTGTGTGAAAGATAGTTTTTGGTAATTGTTCTATGTGAACCGATTGAGTTACCGATTGAAAGCTGACGATCAGATGGTTAAGGGGATTAAGTTAATGATGATGTTTTGTATTAAATGGTTGTATTATGGTTTTTGACTGACATGTGGAGATGTATTAACAAGAATTTTCATGAGTTATGTCAAATTGAGGGATGACTTGTGGATTGTTTTTTAATTTTTTACCGACTTAAGAACAACTATATAAAGGGTTGCTAAATCATATATTTAGGGTTTTTGATCATTTTTTGGTGGTTGCGATGAGAGACAAAGATTGTGTATTGCATCAAGATTTCAGAGACTGAATTGGATCTTACAGGAAAGTAGTGTCATTCCATATCAAAAAATTGAGTTCATTGCTCAAGGCTAGCTCTAATAGGTTAGCAAGGATAAATACCTTAAAAGGATGGATCCTAACAGATCTTATCATGTAAATAATCTAACAAGGTTACTTGTGAGAAGGATTTCAAAATACTCTGGCAGGGTATATCTTAACAAATCTCATTGTAATTCTAACAAGGTACTATTCGCTCCTAACAAGGTGAGCCCCTAACAGGGTATTGTAAGCTCCTAATAGGGAAACTCTTTTAACTACAATGAAGATATTTGTGGGTGTCATCCCCACTGTGTTTTTGTTTTCCTTTAACAATGGTTTCCATGACAATATTTGTGGTGTTATAGTTTATGCTTTGTGGTTGATTGAATTAATTTACTTCTATTTCATAGTTACAATTACTTGTTTGATTTTGTGGAAGTTACTTAAGAGAAAAATTAGATCTTTGGTTGATTTAGTATATGTTTTTCTTTTACTGATTCAGAGAAGAGCCCAAACTATATCACAAAAGATAATCACCAATTTTCAAAGACCCTTTCCACACTCCTACAATTTAGGGCTCTGACAGAGTTCCCAAACCCACATTCAAGACTAATATTCTTACTAGCCTTAAGAACCCTCAAGGCACTATCACAACACAAATTGAACCCAACACTTTAGGGATGGAACAAGGGTTCAAAAAAGTCTACACACTCTATTCAAATTTTATTTAAGACAAAACCTACACACATTCACTCTTAGGACACTTTATAGACACCCAAGTCTACTAAGGGCTACAAGGATCAAATATGAATTTTTGACAAAAACTTACTTACAAGTTCATCTCCTTAAGTCTATGGTACCCTTATAGGTTCCAAAAATTCCACTCTCAACACCCTTCAAGTTAGGATCTATGGCCAATCACCCAACTCTTCAAATGGTTAAGTTCTCTAGGCCTAAAGACCAATTAGGCCTCCCTTAACAAAGAAAGTGTCCTTAAATGGATATAATTTACAACCAAACCAATTGGGGAATGTGTTGGAACATGATAAACTTCCAATTCCTCATTTTCAAGTCTCCATTCCATCCCTTGGCCGAGTTGTGACAGTATTTGCAAAATTCTAGATAGTCACATAGAGATGCCTATCCAAAGGGTTTACTCATTCCTCTCACAATCAACATCCTCCAGATCCAAGACCCCAAAAGTATTATGGTACATCCTCAACCCTTTCTTTCCACCAAAGATTAGAATTTTTCCATGGTGGAATCTCTAGGAATGAGGAATTTTCTCTCGAAACCCTAGTTCAGGCCTCTCAGCGACCAGTCTATGGTTCAAAAGAAATATCTCTCATTTCCTTTCACTTCAAGACCTCAGACCACTTGCATTCATTAGGGAATTCACCAAAATACCTTCTATAATATTCATTTTCCAATATGAATCCATACAAATCTGTACTATGATGAAAGTAACAAGAATTACAGAGAAAAATGGGTTATTTTATTGATCTGAAAGTTGTTTTCTTACAATAGATTCACTCCAACTTGGGATTAAGGTTTTTAAACCTTTTTGTACACTTTCCAAATAGTTCCAACTGACCAAAGTGGTTGTGAACATTGGAATTCAAAAGTTGCATTTGCAAAATGACAACACTAACAACTTCTTAATAAATATTCTATTAGCTTGCACTATCTCTATTAAATCAATCATAACTTTGTACGTACTGTCTGTAAAATAAAGCGCTCTTAGCTATAGATTCAATATATTTCATATATTTCATACTCAAGCTTGTATGCTCTGGAATTACCTTCATGTCTTCCTAATCTAACCCACCCTACCCTCAATTGTCCAAATTCGACAAAGGTAGACAAGAAGGCTTATAAAGACACCTTGTTACTCCTAGTCTCACAAGTAGGAATTTTTTACATGTTTTGGATCCTTGATCTATCCAGTCATCTAACCCTCTACTGTATCTATTATCATGCCTTGAAGTGATGTATTTGGAGGTTCTCCTACACCATACTCCTGGGGTGCACTAATCTCAACTCCTCTTGAGATAAGTTCCTGTAAACTTGTGTCATGTTTCTCCATATCCTTCCCATCCATCCAAAAAACCTTTTCAGGAATTCCTTCCCACTTAACTTGGTATTTCTTGTAGACATTATTCCTTGTTTGTTTAATGATAATTGTGTTTAAGCTCTGTTGGTGCTATTTCTTGTCCAAAGTGTTCCTTGTAATCTTTATAAGGTCTCCTGTCATTGAAGCGTCATGGGTTTTGAAATCGGTATTAATTTTGATTTTATGCCTCTGCAAAATGTGCCTAAATCCTCAACCTATTTGAAAGTGATAAAAAATGACCAAAAAACCCTAAGTGCCTTGACCAATTCTATTCCAGCGTTACTTTTTTGGTCACTTAAGTTATACTAAGTTATGTGTCTACACTGAATAGGCTTATTTTTGCCTAAAGTCTGTAATATCCTAACCACTTTATTAACTCCTAAGTCTCGCCATATGGGTCCCTTTACGTCATCACCTTATGTGTCATGCAAATTAGAAAAAATCTAACGTTGCGCGTATCTGCTTATGTCCAAAGTGCATGAAATCTACTGAGTAAGAAGATAAGTGGTGGCGACGTGTGTCTTTGGTGGGGTCAGGCTGTTGTAAAGGTGCTCTGTTAAAGGGTAAGCAACTGTTAAAAGATTTGACAGTCGATGTATCCGCTTATGTCTAAGATGCTCAACATCTACTGAGTAAGAAGATAAGCGGTGGCGACACATGTCTTTGGTGGGGCCGGGCTGTTGTTAAGGCGCTCAGTTAAATGGTGCACAAGTTTCAAAAGATCAAATGGACCGCTTATTAGCTTAAAGGGAAAGTGCACAAAATCTAACAAGTAAGCGGATAAGCAGTGGCGACATCTAGTAGTTGGTGGGCCCAGGTATATGCAACTTATGGGATGTTAATCTTCATTTAATTTGGTTAGCATCTGACGGCTCGCTTATTTTCTTATGTCTAAGATGCTTGACATCTAACGAATAAGCTGATAAGCGGTGCTGACATGTGTCCTCAGTTAGCAGTTGTTTTTGGGAAATTAAGATGTCCGTCTAATGCAAAGAATAGTGCCCAGAATCAACGGTTCAAATTCAAAGTTAATAAAACAAGTTGTAGATAGCCGTTAAGCCGAAAACTGAAGCTGGTGAATTAATTATAGAATGTGTGGCAACTCCAGTCGAATTCAATTCAAGAGACTGATTTGATTGAGGCTGTAAAATGATTAAGCCGACTACTATCTAAATCATTTACCAAAACCATTCATGCAAAGATAGAATTACAAAAGAAAAAATAGCTTCAAGCGACTTCTGTGCAGAACGGGTAAGTTCACTGATTCACTAAGCATTCCAATTGAGATAGAATTACAGTTCAAAGAAGGTTTTAGAACTCCTGTTTCAGAATCTGGTTCTAGTATTGATAGAAAACCATTAGAATGGCCCCTAGAGCTGAAATCACCGGGCAGGTTGACTACCAAAAATGGAATGTTAGGGAGGATTTACTGCAGCAGTTACAGTTGTCTTTGGGGGATGCCACCCAAGCCAAGAAACCAATACCATAGCATCCCCGCTTCAGAATTGGGGAAGGGCTATATTATTTAGGAAGGTGGGAAAGAGATGCTACCACAAGTTTTGATGCCCTGGCTCTGTTTAGAGCAGCTTACAGTCAGAGAAAGGCCCCAACCCCAGATTGTAATAGTTGGGAACTAGATGTTGGTAAGCTAGTAGCACCTAGTGTCTTCATCAACACTGATTTGCTCATTTTAATAGCAAACACTTATGACAAGGTGTCTAGGGTTGTTAGAGACACCTGGGGAAATGTAATACTGACTGTAACAGTAGATGAAATCAGAAGAGTTTTCAAGTTGACTGACACTTCGAAGAGTATGGATGATATTGACCTCAAATATTTCAAAGAAATTTACAATAACCAGAGGGATTATTATAGAGGTGAAGTAGTGAAGGGATATGCTAACAAGATAGGAAATTTAGTTGTAATATGGCCAGGAACCCCCAAACCCTTCAAAGTAGATTTCTTCATTGGCAAAGCCAGAAAAATGTACAGTTCCCTATGTAATGTGTTAGGGATAAATGAGGAGGCGGCCATGCCAATCCAGATAATGTTGATGGTGGTTCAAATTCTACATCCCCACTTATCAGTAGTGTTTGATTATGCATCCTATATTTCTCAGGAGATGCACGATGGTTTGTCAGGGATCAAAGATGGCAACATACAAAATTCTATGGGTTGGTGATCCCTTATGATGCATATGTTCTTATTTAACAATGCAGATTTCTTTGAAGAATAAATGGAATTGGAGAAATTCCAAGATGATGAAGAGTTGCCTATTTAGATGTGGAGTGCAGACTTGTCTTGGGATAGAAAGAATGCAAGTTATGTATACTTTGACAAATTTTTTGCAACCAGACTTAAGTCATTGTTAAGCAACCAAACTGCAAGAATTCATAATGAAATATTGATGCTTTTAAGGCCTATGGAGTATGCCCCTGAGTTGAAAATTGATCACAACTGGGGAGATTTGATCTTATACCCTTTTGCAAAAGTGATTAGGGTCTATGGTTTTAGAGGCGTTCCTTATGTGTTTCCCTATAGAGTCCCACTCAAGATTGGGATAGCAGAAATCATAAGACAATTAGGGGGGCTACAGGAGGAAGCCTTGACCAGAAAGATGAAGGGGAATATATTTCCTCCCCTCGCTAAAGCCCATCACTTTACCATAACAAAAGAAGGGTGGACACAGTTTGACAAGTATTTTGAGCCCTATCATTTATCTACTTCCATAGCCAGATGTGCTGATAATGAAGATTTTTTCATGGGCATTTTCAAGAAGAGGACCAATTGTATTATGCTAAAACATCAATTCTACTATCTTGAGGATATTATCAGGAATATCTTTGACTTAAAGGTCTAAGAAGCTAGGAAGGAGAAGTGGATGGCATATAAGAAATCTTTGGACTTTGTCCAAAATTTTGACAAGACCTATGATCCTCTAAAGGATTTTTTCCCATGGTCTTATAAAATTGATTCACTTATGAATATTTTTGAGGGAATAATGCAAACCCTGAATGAGAAAAGAAAGAGAGGGGTTGAGAGTAACCTGGAAAAGGCCCTTGCTATCATGAATAAATTCCCACAGAGTAGAATAGTTCCACATGGGAACTATCTAGTATACAAAAGAAGGGGATATACCACTATTGCTCCCAGAGTTGATTAGCCCATTTAGCCTAAGGGAAAGAGGCCAATGGACATTGACGTTCAAGAAGTATCCTCTCCAAAGAGGCAAAGTGTGGAGATAAAAGAACAAGGAGGTGAATTATATTCTCCTTCCCAATCCCCTATGCAGTATGATGATCAGACCATTCCTGAGCAATTTCTCAAGATGAGAGATGCTGGTGAAGTAGTTGTTACTACTCGTGAATTACAAGAGGGGATGCCAGAAGAACCCAAGCATACATCATCTAACCTGACAGTGGCTGAATTTTCTAGCAAGGAGCTAGACCCTGTGACCAAGCAAGCAAGTGATGAATTCTTGTCTGATGATAGTTTCATCAAAACTAGGGCTTTTATTCAGTTTCTATGGAGATGCCATATTGATGAATACAATGAGAAGTGTCAAAAAATGACAGAAGCCCAACTCAATGTTTCCAAAGAGGACATAGAGAAAGAAGTCAAACAAGAATTGATACTAAAATTTGATAAAATTACTCCTGAAGAGGGAAGACAGATGGTCAAAAGGCAAGGGGTACTCATATTGCCACAATGGGATTTAGCTTATGCAGTAATTTTTGATGCCATAAAAAAACAAGAAAAACCCATAAGCCCTGTTGGAACATCAATTGGTGCTAAATTTGGTGAAGACCATGCAGCATTGGCAATCTGGTCACTAAAGAAAAAGGACAAAAGAAGAACTAAAGAAGATAATGAAGTTGAAGACATAGGCAACCTAATTATGAAAAGGGTTGTAGACGCCTTTGGAGTTGAAGTAGCTAACCTTGTTGTACAAGTTGCCAATTTGAGTATGAAAGTGTCAGAGAAGGAAAAAGAAGCATATGCCAGTCTGAATGAAAAGTATGAGTTTGTGCTCAAGGCTTATAATGAAGAGAGGGTTAAATCTTTGATGAAGGACAATAAAATAGCAGATTTGGAGGGTAAGCCAAAAACCCAATTTGTGCCCCAAAGAATGATTACTCAGGAACCTCATCAGCCCTCCTCCTCAAGTCCATTTATAACATATCCCCCATCCCCTGCACCTCTAAGTCCTACTATTCAAGAGGCTGTTGAG
>MU225568.1:829113-840386 GCA_018584345.1 Thuja plicata
CTTGGACTTTGTCCAAAATTTTGACAAGACCTATGATCCTCTAAAGGATTTTTTTCCCATGGTCTTATAAAATTGATTCACTTATGAATCTTTTTGAGGGAATAATGCAAACCCTGAATGAGAAAAGAAAGAGAGCAGTAGAGAGTAACCTAGAAAAGGCCCTTGCTATCATGAATAAATTCCCAGAGAGCAAAATAGTTCCACATGGGAACTATCTAGTATACAAAAGAAGGGGATATACCACTGTTTCTCCCAGAGTTGATCAGCCCATTTAGCATAAGGGAAAGAGGCCAATGGACACTAATGTTCAAGAAGTATCCTTTCCAAAGAGGCAAAGGGTGGAGATAAAAGAAAAAGGAGGTGAATTATATTCTCCTTCCCAATCACCTATGCAGTATGATGATCAGACCATTGCTGAGCAATTTCTCAAGACGAGAGATGCTGGTGAAGTAGTTTTTACTACTCATGAATTACAAGAGGGGATGCCAGAAGAACCCAAGCATACATCATCTGACCTGATAGTGGCTGAATTTGTTGGCAAGGAGTTAGACCCTATGACCAAGCAAGCAAGTGATGAATTCTTGTCTAATGATAGTTTCATCAAAACTAGGGCTTTTATTCAGTTTCTATGGAGATGCCATATTGATGAATACAATGAGAAGTGTCAAAAAATGATAGAAGCCCTATGGCTGAGGTAGCTAAATGAAGCACTAACTAGCAAAACAAAAAGTATTGTCACTTTGGAAAATACTGGATGGTTTGTGCTAACTATAGATATTTTGAGTAAAGCCAAGGCATTTTTTGAATCTTGGGAGGTAGAGATTGAGAAGGCTAATAGTGATTGGGAGGAGTTCAACAGCCAAAAGGATGAGGTTCTCAATTTCAATTGGCCAAGTGATGAGGTGTTCACCTCATGGGTTAGCAAGTATGGAGTAGTCACCCCGGTAGCATGAGACAACAAATATGAAGTGGACATCTAACACCAAGGAGGTTGAATGAATGGAGAAAATCAGATATTTGGGGCCTCTACACCAATAAGAGAGCAAGATCTAGATGATAAAGACCCAACTACTTCGGAACAACTTTAAGCATTCAGGCGGTCACAAGACAAATGATCACATGGCTCGTAGAAAATATTTTTATCTCTTCAGCCAGAAGTTTTGTCTCTTCTTGGAACTATATTTTATCCTGTAGCCCATTCATCCGTAGCTTATTGCATCCTTATTCTCCAAAAGGATTCCAAGATGACTAGGGCTACCTATAAGTATCAAGTTGTAATATTGTAATAAGGGTGGTAAAAAATAAGACTACAAGGTAGATTACTAAATTGGTCTAACCATTGGTTTTTTGAGTCTTCAAAGTGTACTGTTATTGAGTTCATATTAATAAAAATACAATGGAATCTCCATTTTTTATGTCAATGGTGTCTTCTTGCATTTGCAATTAATTCTTGTATGTTCAATTTGTAATGCATTTTGAGTATACTGATTACAAGGTAGTCATGTTCTTGTTTATGAGTTATTTTCAAGGAGAGTATAAATCTTGTAGGTGATTGCAGAGAATTAGGGTTTTGTGCAAGGATTTGATACATTGGTGTGAGGAATGAGAGGATAGTTTGTAAGGAACTCTATCTGGGGTTCAATTGTGTTCTGATTAATTGTCTTAATATTTATATGCTCTGTTATGACTCTATTACCCATGATTAGGCACTAGTTAGTATGCTGACATGTGGTTGTTATCATCAATTTAAATATTAAAACCTTTACCTTCTGTTGTCATGAACTTGTATGTGTAGTTGATTTTATTGAAGAATACAGTTCATCTTAGTGATTCCTTGAAGATTGAATCAATAGGTTAGCCTTCCTAGGCCAAACTGACATAAAAAGAAGAAGGATTGCAAATCCTTAATCCACTGTGAGATTCTCTATTGTTCAGTGAATCTGTTAAAGGTGCACCCACCTGGGTATGTGGAGTCCAAAGTGTAGGAGGATTTTTATCCTTGTTAATTAGCCTTATTCATGTATGAATTTGAGTTGGGAATAGAGGGTTAAACATTTATTATTGTTTTAATCGATTCATTCAAGAAAATGAGCTAACAAGCTCCTTTCAAGCCTTTTTGGTTCATGAGGGGTATCCCTGCAACATCTTCTTGAAGTTCTTCTACCTAAACTTTTGTACCTGCATTCACATCCCCTTTATATGGGGTTAGATCAAAAATGTTAAAAATAGGAGATATACCAAGGTGTGAGTGTAATTCAATCTCATAGGCATTCATCACATGTTTCTTCAACACCATACAAGGCCCTACTTTCTTCATAAGTAATGTATGCTTACACTTGGGAAACCTCTCTTTTTTGAAATATGCCCACACCAAGTCTCCAACCTGCAACTGTACATCCCTTATATGCTTGTCTTTTTCTTGTTTATACTTGTCATCACTTTTCTCTAGTGCCAACTTGACTGAATCATGTATAACCTTCATGATTTCTACAAAAATTTTATCATGTTTGCTAATGGGTGTGTCTTGAGGGAGATCTCTGAGTTCCAAGATACCTCTTAGACTTTGACCATACACAATATAAAAAGGACTCTTTAAGAAAACTCTGCTTGGGGTAGGAATGAATCCCACTTTTCACCATACTATTTTTTCAGACACCTAAGCAGGTTTACAAGTGATTTTTTTACTACCTATATTTTCCCATTAGTTTGTGGGCGGTAGGATGAGCTGAAAATAAAAATTTTTCCCAACCTTTTCCACAAGGTTCTCCAAAAATATCCAAAAAATTTGGTATCTCTATCTGATATGATTGTTTGAGGTAAGCCATGAATCCTGGCAATCTCCTTAAATAACAAGTTAGCAATGGGTGTTGCATCATTTGTACTCTTGGATGGAATAAAGCGTGCCATCTTGATAAATATATCCACTAGTACATAGATGCTATCATATTCTTTTTGTGTCCTAGGCAAACCCATTACAAAACCTATATTGCAACTCTCCCAAGATCTTGTAGGAATTGGTAAAGGGTGATGCAACCTTGCATTGGCTGATGTGCCCTTGGCCCTTTGAAATATAGTACATGTCTCTACTATCTTTCTCACTTTAGTATGAAGCTTGGGTCAATAATAAAACCTTCTTACCTATTCCAAGGTTTCGTCCAAACCAAAATGTCCTCCCATGCTACCTGCATGTTTCTCCCTTATGATGTTTTCCCTCATTGATCACTTGGGAATACATATTTGATGTCCATTAAAAAAAAGACCATCTTGTATCAAGAAATATACATATTCAACATGGTAAGCCTCAGAAAAATAAGAACAAATTTGGTAAATATCATTTAAATCTTCATCATCCTTATACATGCCCTTCATAGAATCAATTCCTACACTTCAGAGTTTAACTTCTTGCACTGCTAGGATTCTCCTACTTAATACATCTGCCACCTTGTTGGAAACTCCCTTTTTATGTTTTATGGAAAAGGTGTAGGCTTGAATTGATTCAACCCACTTCATATGTTTGTGGCTTAATTTTTCTTGACTGTTCGAGAAACTAAGGGCTTCATTGTCTGTAAAGACTACAAAATCTTTTGGTAGGAGGTAATGTCTCCACTTCTTTAGTTCTTTGACTAAATCATACAATTAAAAATCATAAGAGGAATAATTCCTCTTTACATCATTCAATTTTTCACTAAAAAATGCTATAGGATTTCCTTCTTGGCTCAAAACAACCCCTATAGAAAGATTAGAAGCATCACATTCAATAGTGAACATCTTTTGAAAATTAGGAAATAATAAGATAGCCTTCTCTAATACCTTTTGTTTCAACAATTGAAAAGCTTCTTCTACCCCTTAAGTCCATAAAAATCTCAATTTTTTCCACCCTTGATGGTCTCAAGAATGGGAGAACATAGCTGACTAAAGTTCTTATTGAACTTCCTATAGAATGATGCAAGTCCATGAAATATCCCTACTTCTATCATTTTCCCTAGACAAGGTCAAATTAGGATGGATGCCACCTTCTCAGGGTCCATTTTGATGTTCCCATCTGAAATTACAAAACCCAAATAGACAAGTTCTTCTTGCATAAAAACACACTTTTCCAACTTTGTAAAAAGCTTTTCCTCATGCAACCTTTTAAGGACTAAATTAAGATGCTTCAAATGTTCATCCTTATCTGCATGAAAAATAAGGATATCATTTAGGTAAACTATAAAAAAATTACCAAGAAAAGGTTTTAACACTTCATTCATGATCCTAATGAATGTACTTGGAGAGTTTGACAAAACAAAGGGAATCACCCTCCATTAATACAAGCCTTCATTAGTCTTAAAGGTAGTTTTCCACTCATCACCAACCCTAATCATTTTTTGGTGGTAGCCACTCTTCAAATCCAATTTTGAGTAATACCTTTAACCCCCCAAATGATCCAATAGATCTTCTATCCAAGGAATAGGGAACCTATACCTAATTGTGATTCTATTAATTGCCCTAGAATCAGTGCACAATCTCCATGTGCCTTCCTTTTTAGGGGCCAAAAGAGTAGGTACTGCACAAGGAATGAGACTTTTGGTTATCAACCCCTTATCTAGGAGTTCTAATATCTATCTAGCCATCTCTTTGTTTTTCTTTGGGGTTAGCCTATAAGCTTCTTTATTAGGTAGGGTTTCTCTAGGGATCAAGTCAATGTTGTGACCTATCTCTCTAACAGGGGGTAGTTCACTTGGAAAGTCTCTTGTCACAATGTCCTTATATTGATCTAATAGGTCTACTACTTCTTTAGGACCTATTCTCCTCAAAGGTTTTATTTCCTTCTCATATTTCTTTGGTCTATCATATTTTGGTAAAATAACCAGAGCATAACAAGGGTTCCTTCTTTTATAGTTTAAAAAAAATCCTTCTCACCTACAAATAAAAACATCTAATCCTTCTGTTCGTCTGCATTATCAGATAGGGGTAAGAATGTTACCTTTTATCCTTTGTAGTTGATGGTGTAGGTGTTTAATCTTCCATCATGGTGTGCCTCCACATCATAATGCCAGGGTCTCCCAAGTAGCAAATGACATGCATCTATTATAACTATGTCATAGAGCACCTTGTCTTTGTACTTTCCAAGTTGAAACTCCACCCAAGCTTATTCTTCTATGAAAATTTTATGGTTCTTTGTAAGCCATGATACCTTGTAAGGGTTTGAATCTGGCACCCTCCTTAATTTCAATTTCTTTACTACTTCTTCAGACACTAAGTTTTTTATAGACCCACTGTCAATCACTAGTCTGCATACTTTTTCTCCACTCATGTAGGTGGTTCTGATTAAAGTTTTTCTCCGAGGGGGCTCTTGAGTGATTGAAGATTTTAACAAGGTCCTTCTCATCAAGAGAAACTCTACTTCTTTAGGTGGTGCATAGGATCCATGTCCATGATCCCCTTGACTATCTTCTTCCCTTAATAAGTTTTCCCTTCTCTCTCCTTGAGTGCTTTCCTTCTCTAGACACTTGAATGCAAGGTGTCCTAGTTGGTTACATCTGTAACATCTTGGAGGTTCTAAACTTCTCCCTCCAAATATTCCCCTTGAATTTTCCCTTTTCTTCTTGTAGGAGCCTCTAGAACTACTTTCTCCAAAAGTGTTTGCTTGGTTTGTCTCACAGAAGTTCCTCGAACCTTTTCCTCTTCCACTATTTGATCCTCTTCCTCTATTGCCAAAATATCTCTAGCCTCTTCCTCTCCCACCTTGATCTTGTTTCCTTTTTAGTTTCTCTTCAAATTTCAATTCCAACTAGTAGCATTTATGGATAGTGATAAGAGAATATAGGAATAACTCATCCTGCATGTTTACCCTCAATCCTTGAATATACCTTGCAAGTTTGACACTCTCTAGTTCCACCATCTTAGACTTCATATAAAGCCTATGGAACTCTTTTGTATACCCTAAGAAATCTATCTCTTTTTTACTCATACTTTGTCTCTTCTTATGAATTTTAACTTCATAGTCTTCTGGCATGTAAGCCTCCTTAATCAAGGTCACCATCTTCTTCCATGTGCACACTGGATTCTTATCCATCTTCACCCTCTCAATTTGAGTGAAGTTCCACCAAGTTAGGGCAGACCCCTTCATCTTGGATTTTTCTATCTTGACTTTCTGGTGTTCTGGTATCTCCTCACAATCAAAGAAACTAGCGAGTGCAACAATCCAATCCATGACTTATTCTTGATCCATCTTCCCACTGTAACAAGAAAATAAATCTTACTATCCATGGTCCTATTGGCACTATACTCTGAAAAAATTTCATACTTCAAAAATGGCCTTTTCCCATGTAAATGATTTTAAATTTTGTCTTTTTTCATGTCAAAAAGTTTGTAAAATTGTGTTCAAGTCCTCTAGCAGTCATCTTTCATGTTTACTCGTGCACACACACTGTTTACCTCAAATGGTCTTTTAACTATGTGAGTGAGAAAGTGGATGTATTGTTAAGTGGTCACACAATCGTGGTGGTTTTGTAAAGTTTCAACTTCAGTGCACGAGTGAGGGACAGGGTCATCAAAATGCTTATCACTCACTCGCGATTAAAATTTTGTTGTGCGAGTATGAAACTAAAAGAAGTCTTATGTAAATCACTCATTCACCGATCTTTGTCTTGTCTTATCTTTTTTTGTGTGAGTGTGTGAGTGTAGTAAAAGGTTAATCATCACTCACCCATTGAGCTTTTTGGTCTAAATTATTTTCAACTGTGAGTGAGTGACAAATTCTATTTTAATGTTTGTTTAATGTTATCACTCACTCGTTGGTTAAAGTCATCTAATGTTTGTGGGTCTGTGAGTGAATGACCAAGGAGAAAGATGGTGTCATCACTCACTCACGATGGTGGTTTCACTTAGTATTTTTGATCAGTTAATGTGCAACCAAAGAGGATTTTAAGTCATCGCTCGATCTCCAATGATCAGCGGTTAATATTTTTGAGCTGCGAGTGTGGGAGTAAAGGATTTTTATGCCATCACTCACTTGCTAAGGCTTAGTGGTTATCAAAAAATGGATAGAGAGTGAGAAAAAAGGTTAATGATATGTTCTTGGAGGTGTTATCACTCACTCACAAGAGTAAGAAGATCAAATCAAAAGGGTGCTATGAGTATGTGACAAGGTAAAAATTCAAGCAGCAGTTTTAGTCATCACACATTCGCGAAGGTTCAAATGTGATGAGATACAATGATACGAGTGCGTGACTAAATGGGTTAAATAAAATAACTGGCTATCACTCACTCATATGATGATCTTGATGATGAAAAAGGACGTTGCAAGTGTGTGACAAAATAAAAGGAAGAGCTTTGTCTCTCACTCGCATAGAAGGTTTTTGAATTTCTATTTTGTACAGCAAGTGCACGATAGCATGTCATCTGTCTCATTCCCTGTTTTAAATGCCAGAAAGAAAGAAATGTACAGTCTATTCCAGTGAGGATACATAGTTTTGAATTAATGGAAGCACTATTTGTAGGAGCCAATGGCATGATTTTTCAAGTGTGAGAAGTTGCAGTAAAGAAGACAAGATGTGGATATGATGGGCTATAAGTATAACTGATTTGCCTAGATTTTGTACAATTCTCATTTTTTTCTTTCATAATTTCCTGAGTAGATTGCATAGAATATTTTCTAAGATTGATTTTGTAGAAGAAAAGATGAGTTAGGATACTACAAGCGCAACTTCCAAGGGAACTGGGAAGAAAGAAGTTGTAGCAAAGATGTATTTAGATGAATTTGTAGACCTCTTACCAGGAACTTCTAATGCAAACAATGTCAACTATGAAAAATAGAAGGAAAAATGGTGTCAATGCAGGAACCCAGTCACACTCAATTATTCTAGTAATTCTCTATTTCATTACTTTAGAATAATAGGGTTAAGTCACTCCCTATTTGTAATCTGTGGAATCTAAATATGGAAAAATTAATTGTTCTTGATGTCTACAATAATGTGGACTTAATCAAAGAGTTAGCTAAGAATGAATGTCCAATATCTAGAGTATTTAAGAAGAAGAACAAAGAAGCCCTAGTGGATATAAATAGAAGGATGGTAGCTGAGGTTTTTAAAATTGTCAGTACAATATATACTAAAATTGACTTAGAAAAAATACAAGATGACTATGAGAAAAGAGAGAAAATCATAAAGAAGCATGAGATGTGCAGGTTAATGCCCAGAGTGGATAGAAATCTGGTGATATTTCCATACAATGTAAAACCTCCTTTTGACCTGACCTTCTTCCATAATTACATCAAGTGTACAGTCTACAGTTTGAGCAAAGTACTGGGTTTTGATGCAGATTCAACAACTTTGACTGACTTGTTAATGATGACCATGGATATTTAGCATCCAAAGGTCAATAAGGATTTTGATTATGTAGGCTATATAGTTGAGGCCATATATACAACACTGGTGGAGATACAACAGGATGTGCTTGTTCCTACTTTCAAGCATTACTCACACTTGTTGTTCCTAATTTTATATTACAACAAAGCATCTATGGAAAAGGAGCTAAAATTTGTTTGATTCACAGTATGGGGTCAAAATACCAATTCAGAGATGGACCCAAGTATGGGATAGTGCTTCTATACAATATTCTTTTTGTTTGTTTTCATAATTGGATTGTTGATCCAATTCTAGATATGTTGGGGGTAAAAAGGAAGAGATTTTAAATTGATGTTAGGAGACTACTAAGACCATGGAGTTTCATTCAGGGCTGGTCTATTAGCCATAATTGGGGTGACTTATTTTTCTTTGATCAATTTACTATCATTAGGGTTTATGGTTGCTCACAACCACCCCATGTTCTTCCTAAATTTGTTCTCTTGGTTGTATTTCCTGTTTTGGCAATTTTCCTGGTTCCTTGTCCTGCTCTCTGTATTCTGATGTGCTCAATTCTGTTATCTCTTGTTCATTATGCCCTTACCCATGTCAAGTTTCAGGTTTTCAAGTCTAAACCTTGCTCAATTTGTAAAAACCCTGAAAACCCTTAGTCTTCCAAGTGTTAAACGATAAAAGTAAAATCTGAGTCATGGCATTCTATTTCAAAGTTACTTTTTCCAGTCACTTAAGGCATGTGTTTTAATTTAAGTTTCCTCGTCGCGTTACCCCAGCCGAATATTCCAATTGTCTTCCCGAATTGGCATTTTTCTTATGTCGCGTGGTCTCATTCAAAATCAGAATATTCCTTTGGCCTTCTGAGACTCAACGATTCTTTTCATGTCGGGTAGTCGCAAGATAGTTATGTTATAAAGCTTTATAAAGAAGGGACCCACTGCTTAGTCGGGTGATCGCAGGAGATTTTTAATAGTTATGAAAATGTCTTCAGACTTCACGATTACCTTTTGTCGTGTTATCGCCAAATAAGTCAAAGTTAACAATTAAGCGAAGCCTTCAGTCGCGGGGTCTCAGAATAGAACAACGGTTAAGAGATTTTAGCTCAGACTTTGCGACTGACCGTCTGTGGTTTGCAGTAAAGTATAGTCGGGATGTTGCCAGAACTAGATGATGACTCAGTCTTCAGTATGTAGTAAGTGAACCAATGATTGAGTGACATCTGTCATAAGGTAAATGGATGAGAGAAGGTTATCGCATGGTCGCCAGAAAAAGAAAATGCACTCAGCGACAACAAGACTAAGTACTTTCCCTTCAGTCGCGGTGTCTGGGAATGATTTAAGGGTATGCACGAGCATATAGCAATTAAATGATGGCCGTAGGATAAAAGGATCAGAGGATCTGACGGTGGTCGCGAAGTCTGAGAAGAAAAGTTCCCCAAGAGAAAATTCCTCAAGACTTAGCGATTAAGGTATGTCGCACAGTCGTCAGAAGCAAAAAGGGGGGGCTTATAACTTGTTAAGGTAAAATCAAATGCTCAGGACTTGATTCTGCGATTGGGCGACTAATCATTGTCGCATAGTCTTGAAATAGAAAAAAAGCATTTGGCGATAGGGAGATAACTAAGAAGGTTAAGGGTAACGGTTAGTCGCAAGGTCTCAGAATGAATGATGAGTTACTGTTAACTGTGTGTGACTATGATTTCAGTTGAGTCGCATGATCGCCAGATCGTGACTCAGGTCAGCAAGAGGTAAAAAAGTGCATTGTCACCATGTCTAGAGATAAAGCATGGGTTAAAGATAGAGGCCCATGAAAAAGAGACTTAATGTAGTCGCGCAGTCGCCTGGTCACAAAATCTAAAAGCGGCGGCAGTTCTTTCGATGTGATAGTATGAATCGCTCGGCAACCAATCACAGAATCGCATTTTGATCATTGTGCAAAAAGAGTAGCTGAGATGTAAGGCAGATAACGAATCACAGTGTGACATGTCAGCTCTTTTAAATTTTATATGATTGTTCCAAGGATTCACTTTTCAAAATTTGATTTCCTGTCAAGCTCAGAAACTACGGCTAGGTTTTTGTTCAAGTTCACAGCATGGCAAATTAATGACAGAACTGATGTTTCTAAATTATGAGATGCGTACTCTGAATGATGGCTATAAGGAGTTGATGGTGCATTCATTCTCGTTCACCATGTTTTTAGTTTGCAGAGCCCAAGTTGTTCATTTTGTAGAAATGAGAAATATTTTGCTCAGTTTGCAGTGTTTCCAAAGTTGATCAAAGAGTTCTAAATTTCAAGAAATTATGCTCAGAACAGTCAGTTGATTTCAGAAATAGATTTGTTTCAATATCGGTTAGGAAAAAGAGATTTAGAGTATTGCAAACATGAGCAGAGCTATGAGTGTTGCTTCGACAAGTGGAGGGAGTGAAGAGGAACGGAAAGGAAAGGCAAGTTTCTCTGATGAGTTTCTCCGTCTTCTACCTAGTTCAACGTAGAATAAGAAGGCTAATGCAAGTGTCCTCTTGGATGAATACAAAGATATTCGAGATGCTGTGACTCTAGGGACAACAGGTATCTCCCTTCTCAATTATTTCTATAAAAATTCTGATAAGCCTATCCCAGTGTCAAACCCTTGGACATGTGGTTTAGCTAGGTTGCTTGTTACTGATGTCTTCCTAGATGTAGACCTATTTTTAGGCCTAGCCAATCACTATGATGTCCTGACAAAGACCATCAAAAGGGATGATGGCACTGCCCTGCTAATATTAAACAGGAACTCATTCATGCAAGCCTTTGGCTTATTTAGCGATATGTCTACTAAAATTGACATGACAAAGCAGGAGAAGAGGTATAGTTCAAAGCCTGGTATTACTAAAGGCTTATTGAAGAAACACATGTTGAAAGAAGTGAGAAATTACTTAGATCCTATGAAAGAGC
>MU225568.1:857142-898530 GCA_018584345.1 Thuja plicata
CTTTCACCGCTTCTTCTCTCTCTTTCTTTTTGTCTCTCTTGTAACTTTAGGGTTAGGTTTTCTATGACCATCCAAAGCTTGTTGCATCCTTAAGGGATTCCAAGATGGTCAAAAACCTATATATAGCTAAAGAGTTGTAATTGTAAAGGGTCTTTTGATATTGGAATTGGAAAGGAGATAATATTATATTGCAGAGTTCAGATGTTCTGGGCTTCTGTCTGTCTTTTGAAGTTGTATAATCTTTCATGTATGGAAAGCTGGATCATATAAATAATATACGGTGCAATTTTACTCTCTTCCATTATTGTCTCTTTATTCTGTGTCTATGCTCTTTTATGTTAAGTTTACAAGGTATTCTGAAGCATTCTGGTTATTAGGCAACTATCTAATTACTTGCAAGTTTCTTTTAAGGAAAGAACTAAGTTTTGTGAGTAGTTTCAAGGAGCATACTTCTTTGTTTAAGGATTTGATATAATAGTTTTGAGGTGACAGGGTAATTTGTAAGGCAACTTACCTGAATTGCATGTGGGTTGTAAGGCAATCTGTTGTATTTTTTTTCTATGAAATCTTAGCTTATTTGACTCTGTAGCCCAAAGGATAGGCACTGGTCCAGAAATTAGTCTGATAATCTATCTTTGTCTAAGTTATTCCAAAATATCAAAACCAATTCAATCAAAATACTTTGTTACTAAGAAAAAACAAACTAAATTTGTTAAGGACCTATGTCAGTAGGACAGTGTCCATTTTAGTGATTCCTTGGAGAGTGAATCATTAGGTTATCCCTCCTACTATAAAAGGAAGAAGGATGAAAATCCTTGTATCACTGGTTCTTGTTATGCTTACGACTATGGTTTGTATAGTTATATCTTGCATCTGGTTATGCTTGGCTATTTGCAAGGTGATTCATAAGTTGGTTTAACAAAAGATACATAGAAAATCAGTGTCCACATCAACAAATACTATGTAAACAACAATCTTAAGAGGTAAAACCTGCCTGGGTATATGTGGAGCTCAAAAATGAAGAAGGACCTTTTCCAGTCCTTAGCAATTAGGCTTTTCTTGTCTCTGAATCAGTATTAGAAGGCATAGTGTTCAAGTAGTCATTTCAAGCACTGTGATTCATACAAGAAAAATCCCTAACATGTTCCACTTAGAATTTCCTTCTTAGAATTTATTTGGCAAATTTCCTGGGTAGATAAAGAATTATTAGAAGGGCACAAGAAGGGTAGTTTTAGCCCTAGGTTATGGGTGGGATTTGATTTTTCTATAAGGAAAATAAATTTTGAATATATCAATGGCTTCTTAAATAAATTTAGATTATCCACCACTGTGTCAAGATTTTGTTACCCAGAACAATTCATTAAGGTAGCCTTAAAAAGTATGACTCCCTGGAAACACACGAGGGATCATGAGGCCTTATATGAGGAAGATGTTGTGAGTAATAAAATGAATAGAGTTGAAGTTCAAGAGAGAAGAAGAAAATAGAAATTCCTCATGAGAGTAGATGCTGAGTGGAAATAATTAGATGGTTCTTTTTCTGGATTCTTTCCTAATACCCCATACTTGCAGAAAATTGAGAAGATGTTGGAATCATATGACAACTTGATGGCAAAAGTGCCAAAGATCAGTGTTGAGGATGCACAGTCTCAAGGATCCCCACACACAGTGGCCTTACATGATAAAGAAAATTTAGAACAACATAAACATCTCGAAGAAGAAGAGGAAGAGACTGGTGAACAAGATACTTTTTCTAGGGAGCCACCTAAAAAGAAATGAAAAAAAAAATTGAGATGATTCAGGCTAGAAAAAGAATGGCCAAGGCAGTGGTAAGAGAGCATGGAAAGTACTTCAGAGAAATGAGGAAGTAGATTCAGGCTAGAAAAAGAATGGCGAAGGCAGTGGTAAGAGAGAATGGAAAGTACTTTAGAAAAATTAGGAAACAATTGCAAAAAATGCCACAGGATGAAGGCCAAGGAGAAAACCAGATGATGTTGAATACATAAATGGATGAAAGGGTAAGATGGCCAATGAATTCATAAAATTAGAAGAATTCAACAATTTCGTGATCAAAGTGAAGAAAAAGGACTTTAGGAAAAACTTAATAACAGGGGAAGGACAAGAGGAAAAGAATGAGGAAATTGTAAAGACACTTCAATAATATGATCCTAAGAGTGAAATAATAACTATGGAACATGATAGACTCTTGGTACAAAATAGTGTAGTGTTACTGATGTCTGATTGGGATTTACAATCCACTTTCATCATTGATTAGATTAGGAGACAAGAAAATCCCATGTTCAAAACAGTTTTTGAAATAGATGATGTGTTAAGAGGATCATGTTTTGATCCTAAGCCTAAAACTCTAGCCATTTGGTCCCTTGCACCCACAACACAAAAACCTCTAGTTATGAGTATAAGAGAAGAAAGAAAAGAAGAGAGAATGATTTGGAATCTATAGAGTACCAGTGATACTGAGAATTCTCATTTGATGACCCAAGTTTCATTTATGAACTTGGCTAAAACTGAAGATCTATCTAAGAGATATGAATAGAATTTTGGCCAGATGATGACACTGGCCAAGATGCATGAAGAGGTTATGGTTCATAACAATTGATTGGAGGAAGAAATAGAGAAATTGAAAAAGGAATTACAGGAAAAGGAGGCAAATGAAGTTCATCACATAGTTGAAAAGGTTAAGATAGACGCTTGAACAGAAATAGAGGGTGATTATCACCAAAAGAAGATCAGATAAAAGAGCATACAAAGGAACATAATGATAATGTTTTTTCTACAGTTTCTTCCATACTAAAGCACTGGGTGGGTGTATTAAAGAAGAAGACTTCACTTGTACACACATTGTATGGATCATTGCAAGATGCTTCCAAGACTACTACAGAGGCTATGACATTTCTTGACCCTACTTTCAAGACTTGGTCAGGATAAAACAAATTAATAGATAAATTGAAAACATTAATGTCATATAGTGATGATTTCCTTGATAAATTCACAGAGACCATTGAGATGGTAAATGATTTAAATACTACTTATTATTTCTTCAATGGAAAAGGTGAATTGATAAATAATTAATTATAGTTGTTTGGTGATCAGTGCCCTGCACTAATTCCCAAAATATATGATGATACTAATGTCCTAAAACCACAGCCAGAGTGGGAGAAGGAATTTGATGAAATCTAGAAGGCTGAGAATGTAAAATAACAATTGGAAAAGGATACAGATGCAGGTTATTGCAATGAGTTGATCGATAACTTGTTTAAAGTTGAGCTGGATATGACAAAATTCATTGCTGAGGCAAAGACAATTGTAGATACCAGGTGGACAAAAACCTTGGCCAAGCTGGAGCAAGAGAAATATTTTAGCTGGCCCACCACCAAGGAGGTGAACAGGTGGAAAGTGAAGCTGAAAGGATGAGAAGATATTTTCAAAGCAACAACAACTTATGTTCAAGTTTGCAGATCTTTTGCCACCCATATTCTATTTCCAAGTGGTTATTTTGTTAAAATTAAATTTGTTGGAACATTTTGTATTTTTCCCATGTAGTCTGAAGCTTGTTGCATCCTTATTTATAAAAGGATTCCAAGACTACTAGGAAAGGGATAGCCATTTTTATTTTGAAATATAATTTTATTGTATGAACTTTGGTTTGACACCAATTTTTGATAAGGGTTTTAAAAGTCTACTGTTAAATGTAATTTTTCTATTTTGATATGAATACAAATGAAAATCCATCAAAATTTTTTGAACTTATGATGAATACTTGTCTTTATATCTGTAATTTGAGTGTTGCTTAAATTGAGTGATCAAGGGTTGTTCAATTTATGTGTCTGTCAGGAAGATTTTGAAGTTATCTTAGGGTTTCTTTTAAGGAAAGATTAAAATTCCTTTAGGATTATTTTAGTAAAACTCGAAGTGAGTAATGAATTTGATGATCATTTCACCATATGTGTGAGAGTTGATATATAAGGTATATCTTTTTTCAGTTTCAGATCTGTAGATGTTTATGAGTTTATATTCATGCCAAGTGGTTATAAATCTTCAGAGTGACTCCATACCCTAGGATAAGCACTGGTGTATTTTTCAATTGGAGTGGATGACTATCATTATCCAATTGATCTTTACTATTCTTTTATAGTCTATCAAATAAATATTACAGAAGTTAGAATTTGTAATTCCACTTTGCACTTGATGGAAAAATGTCATAATTTGAATATCCTAAGTGAAAAAGGGGTAAACCCACTTGAGTTTGTGGAACTCAAAGTGTAGAGGGTTTGAAAACCCTATTTTTTGTCATTTTATTTCTTGGTTGATCAGTCTTTGGGATAATAGAGAAATCTTACTGCAAGTATGTTATGTGTTAGCAAGAAAAGGAACTAACAAAAATGGCGACTCTACTGGGGACTTAAGGAAGAAACAAATTTAAAGATTAGTTTGAAGCTCCCATTTCTTGAAAGTTAAATTCTTGAAATCCAGTTTATGAAATCACAAGTTGTATGCTATATCTCATTGTTACATTATTTACTGTCATTTTCAAAGTGGAATCTCATTCTTTTTATTCCCAATAAGATTTGGGTTGCAACTCCGGGTAATTGGTTATAGTGTTTCTAAGGGGAACATTAGAAGATCAAGTGTTAGGGGATTTCATTTTGGTTAAGATGAACAAAGGACCACCCTGAAAATATATCAGAGAGAGATGTTTCTAAAACTCCTAGAAGAAACTATTTTAGGAAGGGATAATCTCATAGTAATACCTCTTCGAAACCTAGGTCTGTAGGTCCAAGTCAGCCCTTAGGTACTATTCCATAGAAAGAGATTACTGTACCCTTAAATTTTGAATCTAGCAATCTCAGTTATTATGATGATTTTCTTGGTGCCCCTACATCAAAGAGTGTATTACAATAGAAGGGGGTAACATCAGACCAATACATAGGGAATTTCCCTACAAGTTCATCAGATATCACTTATCAACAACTAGAAGGTCAAGGGGAGGATAATTTGATGAATATATATGATTATTCAAGTTCTAACATAGAAGAAGTCCTTAGGGACAATGATTTTTTGAAAAGGGAATTAAAATAATTGATGCTTATAAAGAAAATAAATGATAAAGCTAGAGAAGAGAAAATTGTAAATGCTATAACTAAGAGGAAAATTTTTAAGAAACGGGTTGCCCAACTAAAATTGGCAGATCGGGGTGCAAAAGAAGGATTGCATGGTTTGAATAAAGATATTTTTGGAGATGTAGATACCCTAAGAAAAGAGTTCCAAGAGAGGGAACACTTGTTGAAGAAAAGTGATTCTGAGAATAAGGATCCTGTATTGAGGCAGGTTCTTACTTATGAAACTCAAAGAAATCCCAAAGGTACACTAGGAACTAATGCTAGAGAGACAACTTCTGATAGAGGAAAACAAAAGGTTATTGGTGTACAATTCTCTGAACCTAAAATTGAAGAAGTAATGTCTCATAATTTTTTCTCACTTGATATGGAATTGGAGAGGGCTAGAAAGGCCAAAGATGATATTGCCAAATAGTTGGAGAAGGTATAATTAGAAGCTACCTCTGTAGAGATGAGAAGAAAGATTTCTTTCTTAAATTCTTCCTGTAGACATCCAAAAATATTAATATTATTGTTAATATTAATTTCCCTTTTTCATCTAACTATTTAATTTAATCAATTAAATAGTTTCATAATTTGTATTTATCAAATGATCAAATACTATTCTAATGTATTTTATTTAAATACATTTGCCTCACAAAATCCCCTTTTTAATAAATTTATATTTATTAAAATTCCTCAATATTCCTAATTCTTCTAAACTATGATTTATTCAAATATAATTTGAATTATAATCTAAACCCTAGCTAGAAACCTATTAATCCAACCTAGAGACCTACCCTAAGCCTACCCTATTCCTAATCTACTCCCATCACCTCATTTCCTAACCATATTTCCCTACCTAATTGTCCTCGGATCATACTTAAAGGGTGATTCCTAACCTTTTTAAGGCTAATGGAATACTCACCCACATGTGAGAATTCTCTCCAAAATGGGCACCCATTCCTCTTTAAGGCTATTTACTCCTTTGTCCCCCACTTGGAATTCTTGAGCCTCTCAATATTTATTACTATATTTGACTCAAAATTAGCCATCCCTTCGAGCCTATGTGTCCCTTATGTGACTCTTATGTGGATGCCACATAGATGCCACCTCATCCAAGCTCTCCTCTTCTCTCCCAAAAGTCTATAAATAGAGGCCTTCTCCTCTTCAATTTTCATCTCTCATTGTGCATTGTTATTATGCTAGAATTGCTTTAGATTTTCATAGCTAGTTTCATGTTTTTATGCTTAAATCACTTAGAAATCACATGCTAGGATCAATTTGGTAAATGAATCATAATTTTATTTATTGTATTGCATTTTTTTATCATAGAATCATAATCATTTGAAGAATTTGAGACTAGTTCCTCATACTAGCTCTTGAATCTCTTCTTTTGCTCCCAAATCTTACATTCATAGTTGCATTTTGCAGTGCGGATCTACTTCATTTGTGTGTTTGAGAGAGAACACTCACATCCGATCCAAAAAGAGAAAATAAAAAAATCCTCATGGGTGCAACTTGTTTTATCTCTATCCGATGATATGAGGATACTTCATTTTGTCTTGCTTTCTTTTATCTCACTTGGATTTTAGATGCTAACCCTCTAATGATTTCTTGTTTGTGAGTGATTGCAGGTTGCCATTTTCCTCATACACATTCTGGCATGCCTGGTGGGACCCACATCCCTAAAATCATTCTAACTTCTTGTATTTTTCTTCCAAAATTTTCCAGACTCACGCATTGGCGTCTGCGTTTTACGATGAGGTGTCTGCGCAAACATTGGTTCTCTCTCTAAACTACCATTTGGCGTCTACACTAAACCAGCGTCTGCGCCCTAAATTGGCATCTCTGCCTGGCATTGATTGTTGAAGATTTTTCCAAACATAATTTTTCATTTGTTAAGATATATTTTCTTTCCCACTACTTCTGGGCATTTTAGCATTCTGTTTTTTAGCAGAGATCAATTTTACAAGCAGTTATAATGTCAAAATTTTACTAAGGGAACAAATCTTGATAATTTCTTAAAGAACACTAGATTTTAAATGTTTGGATAATCTCAAAATGGTTAAATATGATCAATTTGAAGACTATGAAAGAAGGAAAAATAAATTTTGTTTGATTTTTTGGTAGTGTTTTTGTGACTTTTGTAGACAGTAGCGTCTGCGGAAACATGGGTTCCAATTTTGGCATTTGTGCAAACACCGGTCTAGAACACTCATCGATCGACGTCTACATTTCATGAATCAGCGTCTCTGACTGGTATAATAGTTTTTTGACTTTTTGTGTTTTCTGGTTTATTTTCTTTCATTCTTTCATTTTCTAAGTTA
The DNA here is from genome assembly GCA_018584345.1 of Thuja plicata. Taxonomy (NCBI): domain Eukaryota; kingdom Viridiplantae; phylum Streptophyta; class Pinopsida; order Cupressales; family Cupressaceae; genus Thuja; species Thuja plicata. The sequence goes on from MU225568.1 coordinate 864,584, forward strand.
AAACACAGAACCCACGTCTAAGCCCTGAATTGGTGTTTACACTCTGGCAGACTGTTATTGATGATTTTTGCTAATAACTTTTGAGTGGTTTTTTGATCATGCTTTTCAAAGGCTAAAGTTGAAACTACTAATCATTTGAGTTGTAGAACCACTTTTCAAAGACATAAACTCAAAAGATTACTCACTATTTGTCTTGTAGGTTGCCTCAATTTCAATCAACTAAACAACCATGCTTGTTAGCATTTTCTAGGCACATAGACTAACTAGATAGATCTTTTTGTCTAATCCAAATCAAGTGTTAGGGGATTATGCTCTCTTCCCTTTTGGGAAGATCAAAAACCTAGACACATTTTCTTTGTGTTAAACAATTAAATCTTTGGGAACGAACAAACTTGTCTTGCATGTCTGTGGAGAAAATGATACTGGATAGGAGAGTATGCTCTTTTCCCCTTATGGAAAAATCAGATTTCCAAACTCCTTTTTTTCGCCAATCCAATTTACTTTAACAAGTTAATGTTGGCAAGTTGACTTCCTAAGGAAGCATGACTCATTTTGTGTTGTCAATCATGGCAAAAAAGTCTTACTTAAGTTCTATTATGAAAGACAAAATGACTAAGTGTGAAAATAGGGTAGACAGACACATACAGAGATCAGTACATCAGCACACATGTTAGAGATCACACCAGAGCATGTGTGCTTAGGTATATACTCTATGGTGTATATACATGCTAGATCCAGACGTGCAGAGTATGGAACATCAGTATAGAAAAGTTACAGGCAGATTAGTAAACCTACAGTCTAGAAGATAGTGCATGGAAGCCGACTATAGTTTGGTTAGTGTGAATTAGTTTGAGATGATAAGGCCATGCGCCTTTAGTTATAAGTTTGAAATAGTTTAATTAATGTTATAGTAAATGCGCTTGAGCCGACTTGTTTGGAAGCATTGTGTATTTTGGTTTAAAGGCCGACTAGTGTTATGTTTTGGGTCGCGCCTATTCAATTATAAACATATAAGTATGTAATGTAATGTTATGTTATAAGAGTTGATTATTATGTAAGAGGAATATACAGAGGGACAATGTCATCACAACAGTTCATTTTGATATAGTGCATATCATCTTTCAGAAGGTTTTTGCCTTCATCTTATTGGGCAGTGAGCTTAGGTAGTGAGCCATATACCTCTAACAGGGTTTTGTAAAAGACTCCTAACAGGGTCCGACCTTTAACCAGGTCATTGTACTCATATTGTAAAGACTGCTTCTAACAGGGAAAAGGAACTCTCACAAGTTCATTATAGTTAGTACAATATTTATGGGTACTAATTCCCACCGGGGTTTTCCTTTGATCAAGGTTTGCCCATAATCATATCATGTGTTATGAGTTTTTATGTTAAGCTTCATTCAATGTATGTTTGATTAATGCTTAAGTTGCTAAAAATTAATTAATAGACAAACACTGATTCACCCCCCCCTCTCAGTGTTTCTAATAGTTAATCCTTTAGATGGGCCTTCTAGTTGAGGGAAAAATCTCCTGAGAATGACCCACATGAGAATGAGGTGTAAGCCACACCACTCCAACTCATGTTAATCAAATTTACTCTTTGGGGTTAAAGCCTCGGGAGTCGATTGGAATTTGAGCTTATACTCGGCTCTTGTCTAACTTAAGTGTAGCCTCGCTGTCTCAATCACGTTTATGTGACCACTTTTTTCAAGATGCTCTATGGGGCTATACGCCTAAATCATGCTTGCGCGACATAGAGGATACAATCGAATGGAGACACTTACTAAACACTCTAAGCATAGAAGCTACCTAATTCACCTTTGAACAGTGATTTATTATAGTGTGAGGGGAGGGAAGAATCTCCCCCCAAGCTCCCCATCATATGTGTCCTAAGGTATTGTGTTGCAAAAGAGATCTTCGTAGCATGATAAAAATACCTGGAAAAACACAAAAACACAGGTGCTCTTTCGGAGGTGACACTGCTATGTGAGCTGAAGGATTACCAAGCAATGGGCCTATAATATTTCATGCAAAGCCAACTCCTTAGGTATAATTGTGCTTGAAGTGTTTGAAGAACATTTGCAAAATCCAAAACATGAACAGAATACCCAACAACCAATTTGTCACTTGTTTGTATCCTTCAAGGTTGCTTTGTCCCTTGTTGGATTATTTTCAAACCCATGCATGTTATTTTCTGATTTGATTGTGTTGAAATTGGTTCTTGCCATGGAGAAAACCTATTGAAAATTAGAAAGAAACCAATCCTATGCAAAATCATCAAAACAACATCCTTTTGCAGATTAGCGTGATCTCCAATCTTTAGAATTTGGTCTTTATGAGATATGTCCTAAAACCTCCAACTATTCATTTAAAATCAAATCTATTTATATGACATGACCAATTCCAAGAAGCATAAGAAGGTAAAAAATTTGTTACCACTCTTGCAAAGAGAACAGAAGAATACAATCTGAGAGGCTAAAAAGTACCAACACATAGTTGATTCCATCAAGCAAGAAACCCATAAACGAGAACAACTCGACAAAGTGATATGTAACAACAAGGTTGCTCGCTTTATGGGAAATTATCATCTAAATGCTACTTTTGTCAGATTTGAGCAATATGACTAGCTGGTTTACCACAACAAAAAAACATTCCTCCTCTTCATAATCTCACTTAGCTTGCATTTTAGGACCTCCCTTAGGTTGTCATCTTTAGAAGCACATCACACACTCATCCTAGTATAATCATGCATAATCCAACCCAATCCTAGTCATCCTAGAATCATCATAATCACCATCCAAGGCATTCTTAATCACATCCTTCACTGGGTATTGCATCCCCTTTTGAGATTCTTAAAACCTACATCTTAATCAAACTCCCATCCTTAAGTATCCTTAACTAAGCATTGTTTAGGATAATCCCCTTTGCCTTTGCAACCTCATCACCTTGATCAAAAGGTTGGTTCTCATTGACAGAGAATCCCGTCCGCTGAAGACCACAAGTTTTTCTTAGGTAGACAATCAAATCCACTTGATCTTACACTAGGAAAAGCAAACCTTAATCATTTCATACACCAAGTTATCCTTAATCTATAGGAGCATATTCATCATCCTAGATGCATCCTAGTCCTAGGGCCATCATCCTTATCTTCCTAGGCACATCCTTGCATTAAATATTGTGTCTCATATCCCCTTAAGGTAGTAATTCATCCCACCTATCACACGAGCCACTAAGAAAAGGAAGAACATGGACCCTAATCTTTCCGCTAGTTCATCTAATCCTGTGATTGACAACACTAATGCCATGGATACCTATGCACCTTAGCCCAATGAAAAAATTGAGCACATCTGGGTAGTTACTAATGAGACTCCCACCATGAGTACCATAGAGGCATTTATCAATCATCCAAGACATGTCCACATGGTAAATGCCATGAGTGGACACAACAACAATCAGGTACTCCTAGACATTCAGCAACAAGGACTTCAACTCCCACCTTGGATTATACCTGTTGATGGGATTTTGTGACCAGGTCTGCCAACATATGTAAGTTGTCACTGGGTACCGAGGTACTAGCCAACTTTTCCTTTAAAGGTTGTCTGGGGAAATGAGATTCCCTAGGCCTCCAATCATGTGAGAGTCGGGTCTCAACAGTGTAGGGGCTCAGTTGGGAAATGTGACTATTTTTTTGAGGGGGATAGCTGGTTATCTTAACTCATCTTCTCTGGGGATTCAAGTAAGTGGGGTTTCTTGTGAGCACACATTCATTTAACAAATTAAATTCAAAAGATATTGTAGAGTTAGAAATATTTCATCTACCTATAGTTATACTAAACATTTAAAACATCGACAATGTTCTAACACACTACACTAAATACTGAAGAAATACAGAACCATCAGCTCATATTTAATCATGGTTATTAATCTACTTGAAGTATCAGAGAAAAGGACATAAAGAACACAAAGAATAAAATACCGTTAACCCAGAGATCAGAATTCTAACAACATCATTGAAAGGATCCTTCCTTCTTCATTAACATATCTTCTAGAAAGCACTAGTGCATCTTACAATGGTGGCTCCACGGGAGAATTTAACTACTGAAAGCTTAGAAACTAAGGAGCATTGAGCTCTAAAACTAAGAACTGAGAAAACCAAATTGCTATTAGTTATGGACTGCAAAATCATCAATTTTGCCAACCCTTGGAATGAGGTTGGACCTATTATTTATACACAAGATTTGACCTAAAACTTAACCTAATTTATTTTACACTTTACAATATAATACTATTTCTGGTGGCTAGTACTACATGCGCCACGCTGCAAAAGACCTTGAGATGGAAAAGGCCTGACATGTCAGAAGAATGAGACAAGAAAAGAGGAGTGGAAGAATCATCCTTGAGAAGAGATCCAAGAGGAGAAAAGAAGAAATCCGATCCTTTGGGGATCAAGGCTAGATGCCTCATAAATGGGAGAGTGGCTCACTATCCTTGATGTGCCAGGTGTTACATTGAAGCGGCACCTTGGGAAAACCAACTGTCAGAACTCTCTTGCCGAGCCAATGTGCCTTGTTACAGTTACCTATCTTCTGACACCCTTTATTAACTGCCTTGAAAGTGACTAGTTGGCCTTGGGAACCAAGACACGGGTCACTTTAAAGAATACAAAATTGACTGGATCTAGAATTCTGGGACCTGAGAACTTGTGTTCCAAAAGAATGAATGAATACAACTGATAGATGGTTGGTGAGATTCTCTAGACTTCGGAGAACTTTATTATAATTTTTCCCAAGCCTCCAACACTTGGCCTGTGCTTTCTTCATCTACATCTCTGATGCTATCCCACTGACTGTGAACAGCCTCCAATGCTTCCTCAACATCTTCGACCCCATTCCAAAATTCATCCACCATCTTGATGGCGTCATGTGATTCGATCATTGTCTTAGACAACCTAGATAACCTACCCTGGTTAAAATCTCTGGTAGGTGGATACAAGGAATCCATCCGCTAATCAAACTTGTTGAGGACGTAGTCCTCTGGGGTACATGTTTCAGTGGTGAAGGGATCGACTTGCGATACTCCAGCCATGAATGCTTGAAATAGGCCCAAGGGGTATTTGGCCGCTGTCACCTTCTCTTTCAAGGCCTTAACTAGTTCCTTGCATACCTCAATCCTGAGGACAAGTATGGAGTAGTGGGACTGGAGGGAATCATATGATTTGTCTCCCAAAATTCCTGCCTCTGTGGTGACTTCTTCTCCTATGTTGCAGATTTCTTCCAGCCTGGCCTTCCATTTCTCATACTTTGCTAAATATTTCTCCCATACAAGAGTGGAGCCCTTTTCCTGGCTAAGAAGAGATTCAACCTAATAAAGGTCCGGGAGGGATGCTACATGAAATTGTCTCATGGCGGCCACCTGCTTGGCGGCCCACCCATCTACAGCTCTCACTTTCTTCTTCATGATACATAGAGAATCCACATCACCCTACGCAAGCGGAAATCCGAAGGAAGGGGTTCCAGGGTGGACCTTGGCCAAAGGCTGTGTAATTTCTACCAGAAGCGCAAGGAGATTCACATTAGTCTCTCTTTCCTCCTTTAGCTTCTGGCCTTTCTTGATGTATCTGGCTTCTATAGCTTTTGTGGCCTCCCTTAGCAAGTCCAATTCACCTTGCTTGTCTCTCCTCCCCAATGTCACTTCTGTTATGTTATAGTCTTCAGGCCTTACGACTGCTATAAATGCACCTGATGGGGGTGTTGCAATATTTGCAACTATGCTACCTATCAGACCAGTCTAGAGAGTATGGACTATCCATTCTTTCTTGGGATTTTTATCCTTTGCATTCCTGACCATCATTTTAGCCAATGAGAGTGTAGCGCCTGATGCTACCGTCGGGGCCTTTCTTTTCCTTGATTCGACCAGCCATTGGGGTGGCTGGGGTGGCTTCATCATTAAGACCTATTCATTGGGATTCCTTTTGGAATCTGGGGGTACATTCCTAGAATGTACATTGTCTTCAGGCTCTTTCTCCCTCTCTTGTTCTGGTTCCTTTTCTTGTTCTTCAGAACCTTTGATATTTTCTGCCATGTTGGCATCTTCTGTTGGGATATTTGGAACCTTTTCCCTGGGATCAACATTGTTTTTTTCTTTGGGGACTTCCTCATCCCTCTTGATGTCAGTTGATTCTATATTTTCATTGTTCAGGGCTTCCTGATTGGTTTGTTGCTGCTCTTGGGCCTCACCGGCCTCATCTGTTAGAACATTCCCCTCCATTGGAACATCTTCAGGAGGTGGGTGGGGTCTCTGGAAAAAGTTTAACAATGCAGACACTATTACTACCTCACCAAATGTGCTCCAGGGCACTTGATCACCTAGAGTAACCGAAGGCATTTGGAGCATGATGGTCGAGAGTATGGTTGATCCCGTGGGTCTAGGTTCCCCGACCATTGGTTGCTCATCTGTGGGCTACCTTGGTGTGTCTTGGTCTCCTAGACCGGTATCTTCTCCTGCTTAGGCTCCTTTTGTGCCTCCTCCTAGGATTCTTATTTTGATGCATCTTCTTTTTCTGGAATCTCTTTTTCTACGGGGGCGTCTTCCCTATCCTGAGCAAAAATTTCCTCCACCGCATGAACTATACCTTGCTAGAGGTCCATGAGGTCCTTCACCGAGAAAGTGTTGTCAAAGTCATCATGTGGGGGTGAGGAGTCAAAAATATCTTCTAGTTTAGGAGAGTCTGAAATGACATCCACCGGGGGCACATTCGGCATACTGGGACTGGCGGTTGCACTTGGTGTAGGGGTCACCTTATTCATTTTTTTTCTTGTCAGTGGGACCCTGGTATCCAGAATGCTGGTGGACTCTGCCTTAGTGAAGGTCTGTCTACTCATCATTAAAACCAACGATGGGATCCTATCGGACAAGCAGATGCCATTAGAGTTACTTGGAGGCTAGATGATATCTATGTGCTCAACTACTGGCTAGATATCCTTTCCAACTCCACTTGCTGTTTTAGTTGTTCCACTAGAAGGGTGGGAACTTAGGGAGGCAGCTTGACTGGGGTGCCATCTTTCTCTTTTCCTTTGCTCATACTTGGTTCGATGATCACAGAAGATGAAGCAGGTCCAACACTGGCTAAAGAGGGAGCAGCCCTATGAACCATTGGTTTCTTTCAAGTTCTCTTGGCACACACCCATGCAAAATATTGGTGACTTTCTTTTAAAATGGGGTGACATACCCCTTCAATTGTTAAATCTTCAGGGGTGGCCCAGTCAACCAGAGGGAGGTCTAGCTTATCTAGCCCCTATCCCTTGTATGCTGGGTCCTCTAGTGGCCCATCATCTGAGAAATCCTTCAGAAAATTTTGGAGCTCAAGTGCTTTCATGAGCCCTTTTCTCATTTGTGAATGTTGTTGGGCCTAGAGATCAAAACTGTCTTGGCAGTCCACCTAAAAATCTTCAATGTCTACTTTGTGTGATGGGGATGCCTAGGGAAGTGCTACAACAATCTTGCCAAGGGGATCATAGTTCTTCTGGGCGTAGTGGAACTCCACTAGCCCTAGCTTTTTCAACTCACTATCTACCTCCCGGGCTGTAGTGAGGCTGCATGTATAATTCCTACATGAGAATGGGAATGGGACGTTGATGACCTTCTTCAATGTAAAGAAGGCATGAAGATCCATCATGTGCTGGTAGAACTATAAAAGAATAATTTTGTTCCCATAATACTAGGGAAGAATATGGGGCTTCCCATTAAAGCTGATCACCCAAATGTAGGTGTGGTGTTGGAATTGAATAAAATAGTGGCCATAGTTGCTAACTAGATTCATTCCACTTGTGACAATCGGTACCCAGAATCCCAAGTAAGTGGTAGGATGTTGTGGTAAATGAAATAATCATTTACCCAACAGAAATTTGAGAAACTAAGTTCCCATTGTACTTGGGGATAATGATCCCATGGTGTCATTTGGCCTAGCCCATTACCAAGTTCCCCAACTATTCCCAAACCTAGAAAAACTAGTCTTTGTTGCGATAACACCCATAGCACGTATGACGTCATGTAAAACTTGGAGTTCTAGACAACCCCCTTTAACTGTTTGTCCATGCGATTGGATATGAGGGCCATCTTGTAGAAGGTCTGACTACGAGCAGTGATGCAGTACAAAAAGTAGTACATCCATGCCAAGAAATCCTGGGCATGGGGCAATCCAAAGATCCTGCATAAGAATACAATGCCCACCTGAATGGGCTCTTTGAACTCCCTGTGGGGAATTTCCAACTTCATCCTCCTGCAATCCCTCTTTGGGATTTTTAGCCAGTGGCTATTGAGATGTTGTCAGGAGATAAGGGTAGCATCCTTGAACTCCTGCGACGTCTAGACCCGATTCTGGATAATGGATCCGTTGAACTATGGGATCCATAGCCCTGAGGCAAAAGTTACTGCATCCAGGGTGACAATTATTGTTGGGTACTGTAGTGGCCAGGGATCTGGAAGTAGGACGGTTTGAGTTTGTGCATTATATAATTTTTCCTGTTGGAGTATTAACTTCGGTGATTGCACCAAACAAGGAAAGTTTGCCGCCTTGATGATGCTAGAGGTGGTGATCTGAGTGGCCAAATTGTCTCTAGTGGCCTTCAACTTGTAAATGGCTTGAATCAATCCTTGCATTTCCGCCCAAGGTCCAGGCCCTATGTCCATTATTTATTAAACTCTAGACTCTATCTTCAATCCCACAAGGGCACCCTCCTTTATATATTTGGAGGTCAAGGGAAGATTTGCCAACAACTTCTTGGCCTTGGTTTTGGTGGCCGCTCGGGTGGATGTGGTAGGAAACTCCAGGCTTGAAGGAGGGGTGATTACTTCAGACATCTTTGATCAACTTATCTGCAACCTGCAAGACCAGAGAACCATTAGAATGTGATATGTATAAAAGAATATTAAAACTCCAGGGAAATTTTCACCACCCTGCACCTGTTCAACAAGTGTTAACATACACCAAAAAGTCCTGGAATACTTGCAATAGATGTGGGTAGGGCTCTGAGGGAAATTGAACCAAATGAAAAAGGGGAAATGCCAGACTAGGGATTGCTTGGGACCTGGAGCCTAGATAATCTAGCCATTGCTGTGTCGATGTGACCAGTAAGAAAATGCATTCGGCTGATGTGGGTTGGCACATGGTCAGGTGATAGGCAACATAAAGGAATTAATGGTGACAAGTGGGCTGACATAGGGTAAAATGAATGCTAGATGGGACATGGTTTGAATTCCCACTCGTGGGAAATTAATCCTGCCATTAAGGTGATGAGACAAAGGAGAGAGAAAGCTGCCATGGTTCGAACTAGCGAGGTGCCAAGTTCAAACCGTGGTGACTCCATCTCGACAAGCTCAATCTCATGGGTGAAAACACATGATGAAGCATAAGGAACTCATGAAATTAGAAGGATATACAAGATATATACATAAAAATAGAGAGGGCCGAAAGTCAAAACACATATACACACCAAAAATATAGCATTTACAAGCTTTTTACAGATTTAAACAACATTTACATATACACATGAACTACCCTAAGATCATATACATTATAAACATTAATCTACAACTGCACAAAGGGTGGACAACCCTCTGGCAGAGCCAACCCATGAACAGGAGGCAAACCATAAGTGAAGCACGAAATGAGAATCGCAAAACCATGAAGAACAAATTGGAAACAAAAACCATAAAGAACGAAGGCAGGAACCAAAGAACCTACCTAGAAGTCTGAAGAATAGTAGGGAAGAAGCACACCAGGAGCACTCCTATAACAATTTCTACCTTCAAATGACCATGAGTAGGTACCTCACGTCAACTGGTAATAACCCACTAAGCATGGAGTAATTCATAGCTTAATCGCAGTTTAGTTGCCTAATAATCGCTCTGAATGCACAAGTGTTTTTAATCATGATAATTGTAAAAGTGGCATGTAATTTCTATTTATACCCAAGGTAAAAGAAAGTTACCTCTTCCCCCGCAAACTCTAGAACAAACAGACCTCCAGACTCAGGGCCCAGGGATTTCCTTGCAACCATACCTTCTTGCGAGAAGAAGACATCGTGGAAAAGAATATCGGAGTCCAGAATCCATCTCTAGAAAGAACAACAAACTTTGGGACTGGGTCCGGAAGACATGAAAGACAAAAGCAGAAAGAAAACAAACCTCACAGGAGGGAAAACCTGGAGAAGAAAGTAAAGAAAACAAGGAAAATAAGGCAAGAGCCAAAGTGAAAAGAGGGGACCCAACATTTTGCACCCAAAATGTAGGGATGGGTATCTAGGGCATAACAAATGGTGACTATCTAGGATGAATGCCTTAGCACATTTGAGAAGTGTAGAATCTCTGGTTAGCAAAATCAGAATCAACCATTACTAGGAGTATCCTGCCTACAAGGTGCAAAGTTTTTGAGAAAATCTGGCCCATACATGATTCAATCCGTGGTCTTTTGTCAGTTGTGAAGTGTGTTCTTTGAAATAAAATCAAGCCGATGACCTCTGGGAGAAGCAGAGAAGAGGTGCTAGATATATCAATCCAAAGTCGTCAAATTTTCTCATTTCCCCTGGATACTGGAGCTTTCTCCACTATCTTCTTTCCTTATCATTTTATTCTTTTCTGGATGGGAAGGTGGTACTTATTTCACCCTTAAGCTTAAGCTAAGCTAAATTTAATGGAGGTACTTCTTTCACCCTTCCATCCACTTCAATTCGCTAAATAGGGAAGAAAAACTCTAGACCCGGGAAGAATTTAAATGTTTTTCGAACTTGGGCCAACAAACTAGTGCAACCGATCTACTCTCGATGTGTCTGATTACTTTTTCCTTTTGATTTTGATTTAATTGATTTCCAGACCTCTAGGGATGAATCCGATGAAGATTTCTCATAGCCTATTACTAAACTTACAAAATAACTCTGGAGACTAGACCAATTCCACTGTGCTAACAATAGATTTCAAGTTCACCGTAATGCAAAAGGTACCATCCTGGAGACTAGATGTTATACGAAGCATACCAGCCTACAAAAGGGGAGAAAAACATGGGGGACCCCAAAAAGAAAGAGCAAAGATGAAAAGAAAACAAGAAGAAAAGGGGCAGTCCGGAGGACAGCCAACAAAACTATTTACAAGGTACCCCAAATAGGACACCGGGAAAGAAATATTTACAAGTGAAAATTTACATATAGTACAACTCCGGACAAATCCACCTCATTTGAAATAATGCTTGAGAAAATAGCCATTGATGGGAAATGGGATAGCTTCCTCAGTCATGGTGCTGAGGTGATAAGTATTTGCCTCGCAGATCTCTGAGATCAAATATGGTCCGAGCCAAAGCCATTGGAATTTGGTGTGCTTTCCTTTCTTTTCTTGGGCCTTATCCCACAAGAGGACCAGGTCTAAAATCTAAAAGGATTTGTACTGGGCTCTTCGGTCAAACCATCATTTCACTACTGCTTGGTGATGCGCAAAATGTTCAAGGGATGCATCTTTTTGTTCTTCCATTCGCACTAGGTTTAGGAGCCGATCCTCCATAATATTGTCCTTGTTGTCGAATTCCTGCATGAATTGTAAAACTAGGATTTGTAAGTTAATGGGGAATACTAGGTTCTAGCCATAAACCAGATGGAATGGGGATGTCGCTAGGGAAGCCTTAATTCGAATACGATCCACCCAAAGGGTGAATCTCAGCTTTTGGTGCCAGTCCTAGGGATTCTATTCTAACAGGTGTTTGATCAATTCAAGAAAATTTTTGTTGGTTGATTCAAAAACACCGTTACCCTGGGGGTAATAGTTTTTGAAGAACTTTAGAGTGATCTACCTATCATAGGTCTATTCAAGTAATTGTGCTGAAGAAAATGTTGGACCATTGTCACATACTATAGCAAAGGGCATTCTGAATCTTGTGATGATGTTTTCTTCCAGGAATTTTATGACTACATCTACCGTGTTGTTTTTACAAGGTATTACTTTAGACCACTAGGTGTAGTAATTGATAGCAGTTATGATGTACCGATGGTTGGCAGATGAGTTGGGGTTGATTTCCCTAATAAAATCAAATTCCCATTGGGCAAAGGGTCTAGCTTCGAAGACTGGCTGTAAAGGCATAGTCGGGTTCCGCTCAAGATGTGCCATGGTTTGGAAAGTGTGGCACTTCCTGACGTGAGTGTAGACATCTTTAAAGATACAAGGCCAATAGTATCTAGCCCATAGAATCTGATAGGAAATGGAATTAGCTGAGCCATGCTTGCTCCCAAACTACTTGTGAAATTCTTCAATTATCCTTACAGCTTGAACCCTATCAATGCACCAGAGGCACACTCCCTCACAATTTCTATGGAAAAGCATGGCACTTTTTATCATGAAGTGTGTTCTTTTCAACCACAAGGCACGAATTTTGTTTGGAGGCAATCCCTATGGGCATCTATTATTCAACAACAAGTACACTAGGTCTATGTACCATGGGTCTCGAGTAATGGATTCCACTATATACGCCTGACATTTGATGTGTCGAGTTTCTTCTGCCATCGCTCTACATAGTCCCTGGCCTTGGGATATCTTCATGGGTTGCATTTCCAAATCATATTCCTGGAGGATGGCCATCCATTTCCCCCATTTGTCACCCAACTCACTCTGCATTAGTAGAGATTTTATTACCTAGTTTGGGATGATAGCATACACTTTGCTCGGGAGAATATAATGCCAGAATTTCTTCACAGTGCGAATGAGAGAAAAGGCATGATTTTCCAAGGATGAATACTGGACTTTGGAATTTTTAAAGGGGGAGCTCATGAAAGCTATTGGTTTTTCTTCCCCTTCGACCTTTTGGGTCAATACTGCCATGACAGAATGCAGCAAAGAAAATGAGTAAATATAAAAAGGAAGGGAATAGTCCAGACTAGCTAGAATAGGGGCCTCCATTATTGTTTGTTTAATCTGGGCAAACACCCTCTTTGATTCAGGTCTCCACTCAATTTTAGTATCCTTTTTCATCATCTCATTGAGTGGCTTTACGATCTTGATGAATCCAGTGATGAACCACCAAACAAAGTTGATATTTCCAAAGAAAGACCTCATTTCCTTCTTGCTGTCAGGCATTTGTAGGTTTAGCAGTGCTTCAACTCTCTCAAGGTTAATGGATATACCCTTTTTAGAGACAATATTCCCAAGAAAATTCCCCTTAGTGACCCCGAATATGCATTTCTTAGGGTTGAGGGATATTCCATACTTGCAACATCTCTCACAAATCTGGGCAAGGTGGGTGGAATGATCATGCCTGTCCCAAGAAAATATGGTCAAATCATCCATGTAGATGATTATACACTGGTTCAAAAGGCCCTCAAATGCAATGTCCATGGCCTTTTGAAATGTGGCCCCTACATTAATCATGCCAAAGGGCATTCTCTAGTAGGCAAACATTCCCCACTTGGTGGTAAACGCTATTTTGTCTCTATCCTCAAATTTAACCATGACTTGGTTATACTTGGAGTACCCATCTAAGAAGGACATCATTTGTGATTCATTCATGATTTGCAACACCTCTTCCAATGAGGGAAGAGGGTGATTATCTTTCTTGGAGGCTTTGTTCAAATTTCAGAAATCCATGCAAAGGCAGATTTTGCCACTTTTCTTCCTTTATGGGGACTAGGTTGGCAACCCACGTAGTATGCCATATTGGAAATATTATCCAAGCTGACAGTAGTTTTTTAACCTCCTCATAAATCAGAGGCTCGATCAGTGGGTTGATCGACCGTTGCTTTTGCCGGAAAGGCTTAGCATCAGGTTTGAGTGCGATAGTATGAGTCATAATGGATGTATCATAGGTTTTCAAGTCCTCATACCCCCATGCGATTACATCTATGTATTCTCAAAGAACCGCTAGATTCTTCTCCTTTTCCTCAGGGGAGTAGGAGGTACTAATGTGTATCATTTTCTCTTCACTGGGCAAGCCAATTTTTACTTTCTCAAATTTTCCTCCCTCAGAGGAGGATGATATCTTCTCCTAACCCCGAGGGTCTGAGTTGAAGATTCATTTAGGTATGACCATTCCCTTACGGATGGTGTTGGTTGGTAATTCCATGATCGTATCATCTTCATCATCATGTCTAGTATCATCGTGATCTCTCTCTTCCACTATCTGGTCCTCAAAGACACCAACATTGGCCATGAAGGCCAGGATATGCTAATTGTCCTCAAAGACCTGAAAATGGGGGACATTTTCTAGAATGGATGGGGTGGGGATCATCTCAACAGAGAATCTCCAGAGTCCTGAGCCAGCCATGGGCTCAAATGTGCTGGCTGAAACAACAAGGGCATCCAGGACATAGTTCTATCTCTAGGGAATAAGATCAATGCCAAAAGCATCAAAATATTCAATAAGGCTCCATGCCCGGTTGTGGTATGCAGTCAGCCTTTTTTCGTGACAAGTGTATCAACTCTGGACCTATTTAAAAATCAACTCTAAATCACCAAGTGCCTGGAGGTGAGTGATTCCTTTCCTTAGTGCAAATAGGAGTCCGAGGACCAAAGCCTCATACTCTGTAATGTTATTCATGCAGTTGAACTATAGCCTATAGGATGCAAGGAAGGATTTCCCCCATGGGTTGATTAATTCCACTCTGGCCCCACAACATTTTTTGGATTGGGACCCATCAAACTTAAGGGTCCACAAGTCATCATTTGTTGTCTGGGGCTGGGAAGACGAAGTGGTTTTTGGATTATTTTTGGGAGGATTGGGAGGAGTTTCCTCCGGCATTGATGGTACACAGGTGAGGTTTTCCTCTGAAGAGATTTTTGATTGGGATCCCCGGACATGTGGTGCTGAAAAGGCACTCCCAATAGGAGTACTAGGTCCCTGGGAATCAGCTATGTTCTTTCTTCCAGAGGGCATTGACGTGCTAGGTAGCAGCGGTAAGGTAATATTCACACTCTAGCTCTAAATGTTTTTGGTAATGCACCCAACACCAAGTGTCATACAAGAGTGTAGCGGGGGTTGCTACGGCACCTTGAGAGTTAAACTCAACCCTTAATTTTTCTTCCAGGTCCTGGGTTCTCTATGAAACTATAGGGTCCTCCCTAGGAGTGAAATCAAATGTTAAGATGTCAAGGGGTTGGTATACCCCAGGGAAAGTCTCAGAGAAGAGGACCTCGTTCACCCTCCTGACTTTGGTGAGAGCCTATTTCACTTGGGGCTCACTTTCAACCTAGATCTGGTTAGATTCTCTTTTTGAGGGGAGCCATAAGTGGGAAAAGTTGGTCGAGAAATATCTGTTTAGGGACCTAGACAAATTCTGACTTAGTAACATCCCATAAGTCTCTGGGCTGTCCACTAGTTGGATGTTGAGTGTACTGGCTATCCAGGGGTCCTAAATGAGTTGAATCTGGACATTCTTCAATTCACCCACCATTTTCATGGTAGTTTTATCCAACTAGATTACTACACCATTAGATGGGGTAGGTCAGAATCTGAGCTTCTGGCATATGGATAAAGGCATGATGTTACCTGAAGCCCTAGAATCTACTAGGCAGTTGTGTATATTATTTCCTTGTATGTTCAAGCCTAGCAGGAAGGGAGGATCTTTAGTATTTCCCTGGAAGATATCCACATTGGCATCCTCAAAAGAGACAATCTTGGGTGGGTGACTGACAGTTTCCATGTTTCCTAAGAGCTTCAGAAGAGACTTCTTCTACTCAGGATAGTTCAACAAAACCTCCATCAATGTCATGGAGGTGGTGGTTTGTTCTAATGCCTTCATGATGTTAAACCTTCCTCCTAGGAATTGGTGGCTTCCCTCGGTTGGGTCCTTAGCTTGGTTGGATCCATGGCCTTTTGGGGGGACAAGTCAATTAGTCATGTTGTCCTAGGAAGGAGTTTCCTTGGGAGGTGTGGGCGTGTAAACTAGTTCCTTACCAGCCTGACTCTGAGTGTTGTAGGGAGTCCATGGGTTGGTAAAGGCATTGGCCTCAAAGGCTAGAATAGATTTGTCAAAGAACCCTTATAGTTTGGGTTCTTCTTCATCTTCTGTACATGTTCCAAAGAAGAGAGTCTCATAGGTGAATGCACCGTGAGTGGGCTCTTGTATAGGAGGCTCTGGAGGAGTAGGATCAGAAGCTTGTTGTCTATCTAGTTGGGAAATCATGATGACTTTCTCAAGCATGGCATAGTTTACCTCATTATGGGAACTCATCTCATGCAATCTACACTAGTTGGTCATGGGTTGGAATTCTATGATTGGCATGAAATGGGAAGGTCCATCACCACCCTGATTGGTATTTTGGTTTGGAGGAGGACCTCCGGTACTAGCATTGTTATTCCATTGTTGTTGGTTGGGCCGAGGCCCATTGTTATAATTTCTTCCTCTGGCATTGTTGTTTTTTTGGCCAGAGAAAATATTCCCTCTCTGGGAATTGGTGTTGTGGGGTGCAAAGTACCCTGCGTTCAGCTAACCCATGTCCATAGTCAGCATGGACAACATTCATCAAAGGGATTCAACCTCGACGGTCAGTTGAGTATTCATGTGACAATGTGATAGTTGTTGTTGTTGGTTCCCTGGGAAAGTGGCAATGTTTGCCAGAGTCAAGGGTGGAAATCCTCCAGCCATGGATGACTGGAAGAAAGGCACTCTAGGTGGTTGTGTCTGTGGTTGTTGCATTTACTGCGGCTGGTTCCAGGGAAAAGATTCTAGAGCCAGTTTTGTCTGGGTTTGAGATGGATACACATACCGGGCCTAGTGGTCTATCAATGGTGGTGGGGGATTCATGTCCATCATCGGGGAATCCATCATCAAATTGGGGTTATATCCCCCAGTGTAGGAAGTTCCGCTGGGTGTCATGTTGTATGGCATGCTCTTCCCAATCCCGCCCATGGATTTGTTAAGACCACAGGACAATTCTAAGGTTAGGTTGTAAACATTCACCAAAGTATCCTGGTCACCGGGGATAGTAGTTCTCCAGAGGAGAGTGTCAATGAAGGGGTCCATCACGTTGAGATAGGTTTAGATAGTCACGTTCATGGATGGGATGAAGGGGCCTGTGCACCGCTTCAAGGCACATTGGAACCAGTGGTTAAATGTTGTAAGGGGATGATTTGGTTCCTTCCTGATAGAAATAAACTGGTTGTGGGACCATGCTTGGTCCATGTGTATGCGGAAGGTAGCTAGGAAGGCATCCTCCATGTCCTGCCAGCTATTGATGGAGTTATCAGGAAGGTTAAGGTACCACTTTAGTTCATTTTATCCCAGGGACAGAGGGAACATCTGGGTCACAACGTCTTGATGTTGGATCTGGTGTCAGTTCATGGCATCTTTGTATGCCTACAGATGCTCTTCTATGGTTCATGAGCCTAAGTGCTCATATCGGGGACAAATATTTTTTGGGTGTGAAGGTAGATCATTCACTACACCTGGAAAAGTTCCCATTGGGGACCCGGTATTTCCAAAATATGCAGCCATTGGGGTGTTGGATTTTGACTAGGTTGAGCGTTAATCCCTAGGGTCATCTGGGGGACTTGGGTATTCTGAGATGTGCTAGATTCCCAAACAATGATGGCTAACTTGGCTTTTGGGGTCTGTTTCTTTTGAGCAGGAGGCTTGAGTTCAACAAACCATCCAGGATTAGGAGTTGATCTAAGTACTCTTTTGAATCTTGCTCGTGAAAATGACCTAATCCTACTGAAGGATTGACTACTAAAACTATGGCTCAGGGAACCCTTGGGCGGTGTAAAATCTAAATCCTTAGAGGGGGACGAGTTCATGCCCTCCTTCTAGTGCCAGTTTTTGTTGACGGGACTTTGTGACCGGGTCTGCCAATAGATGTAAGTTGTCACCAGGTACTGGGGTACCAACCAACTTTTCCAGCATTCACTTAACAAATAAACTTCAAAATATATTGCAGAGTTAGAGATATTTCATCTACCTAGAGTTATACTAAACATTCAAAACATTAATAATTCTCTAACACACTACACTAAATACTAAAGAAATACAGAACCATCAGCTCATATTTAATCAATAGCGAAAGAAAAGGAGGTCGTTAATCTACTTGAAGTATCAGAGAAAAGGACATAAAGAACACAAAGCATAAAATACCATTAACCTAGAGATCAGAATGCTAACAACATCATTGATAGGACCCTTCCTTCTTCATTAACATATCTTCTAGCAAGCACTGGTGCATCTTACAATGGTGGCTCCACCGGAGCATTTAACTATTGAAAGCTTAGAAACTAAGGACCATCGAGCTCTGCAACTAAGAACTGAGAAAACCAAATTGCTATTAGATATGGACTATAAAATCATCAATTTTTTTGACCCTTGGAATGAGGTTGGACCTATTATTTGTACACAAGATTTGACCTAAAACCTAACCTAATTTATTTTACACTTTAGAATATAATACTATTTTTGGTGGCCGGTACTACCTGTGCTACACTAAAAAAGACCTCGAGACAGAAAAGGCCTGACATGTCAGAAGAATGAGAAAAGAAAAGAGGAGTGGAAGAATTATCCTTGAGAAGAGAGCTGAGAGGAGAAAAGAAGAAATCTGATCCCCCAGGGATCGAGGCTACATGCCTCATAAATGGGAGAGCGACTCACTATCCCCAATGTGCCAGGTGTTACATTGAAGTGGCACCTTGGGAAAATCAACTGTCAGAACTCTCTTATTGAGCTGATGTGCCTTATTACGGTTACCTATCTTCTGACACCCTTTATTAACTACCTTGAAAGTGACCGGTCAGCCTTGGGAACTAGGACACAGGTCACTTTAAAGAATACAAAATTGACTGGATCCATAATTTTGGGACCCGAGAACTTGAGTTTTGAAATAATGAATGAATATAACTGATAGATGGTTGGTAAGATTCTTCAGACTCCGAAGAACTTTATTATGATTTTTCCCAAGCCTCCAACACTTGGCCTATGCTTTCTTCATTTACATCTCTGATGCTATCCCACCGACTATGAACAACCTCCAATGCTTCCTCAACATCTCCGGCCCCATTTTGAAATTCATTCACCATCTTGATGGAATCATGCAATCAGATCAGTCTTAGACAACCTAAATAACCTACCCTGGTAAAAATCTTTGGTAGGTAGATACAGGGAATCCATCCACTCATCAAACTTGCTGAGGATGTAGTCCTCCGGGTTACATGTTCCGGTGGTGAAGGGATCGACTTGCGATAATCTAGCCATGAATGCTTGAAATAGGCCCAAGGGGTATTGGGCTGCTGTCACCTTCTCTTTCAAGGCCTTAACCAGTTCCTTTCATACCTCAACCCTGAGGACAAGTCTGGAGTACTGGTCCTAGAGGGAATCATATGATTTATCTCCCAAAATTCCTGCCTCTATGGTGACTTCTTCTCCTATCTTGCAGATTTCTTCCAGCCCGGCCTTCCATTTTTCATACTTTGCTAAATCTTTCTCCCATACAAGAGTGGAGCCCTTTTCCTAGCTAAGAAGAGATTTGACCTGATAAAGGTCCAAGAGGGATGCTGCCAGAAATTGTTTCATGGCAGCCACCTGCTCGGCGGCCCACCCATCTACAGCTTATGCTTTCTTCTTCATGATAGGTAGAGAATCCAAATCGCCCTGCACAAGTGACAATCTGAAGGAATGGGTTCCGGGGTGGACCTCGGCCAAAGGCTGTGCAAGTTTTGCCAAAAGCATGAGGAGATTGGCATTGGTCTCTCTTTCCTTCTTTAGCTTCTAGCCTTGCTTGATGTATTTGGCCTCTCTGGCTTTTGTGGCCTCCCTTAGTAAGTCCAATTCACCTTGCTTGTCTCTCCTCCCCAGTACCACTTCTATTATGTTATAGTCTTCAACCCTTACAACCACTACATCTACACCTGATGGGGGTGTTGCAATAGTTACAACTATCCTATCTATCAAACCAGTCTAGAGAGTATGTACTATCCGTGCTTTCTTGGGCTTTTTAGCCTCTACATTCCTGGCCATCATTTCATCCAATGAGAGCGTAGTGCCTGATGCTACCATCAGGGCCTTTCCTTTCCTTGATTCAACCAGCCATTGGGGTGGCTGGGGCAGCTTTTTTGTTAAGACCTAATCATTGGGATTTCTTTTGGAATCTGGTGGTACATTCCTAGAATGTACATTGTCTTCAGGCTTTTTCTCCCTCTCTTGTTCTCGTTCCTTTTCTTGTTCTCTAGAACCTTCGGTATTTTCTGCCATGTTGGCATCTTTTGTTGGGATATTTGGTACCTTTTCCCTAGGATCAACATTATTTTTTTCTTTGGGGACTTTGTCGTCCCTCCTGGTGTCAGCTGATTCTGTATTTTCATTGTTTGGGGCTTCCTAATCGATCCATTGCTTCTCTTGGGCCTCATCAGTTAGAACATTCCCCTCCATTGGAACATCTTTAGGAGGTGGGTGGGGTCTCTGGCCAAAGTTTAACAATGTGGCCACTATTACTACCTCACCAAATGTGCTTTGGGGCACTTGATCACCGGGAGTAACCGAAGGCATTTGGAGAGTGATGGTTGAGGGTATGGTTGCTCCCATGGGTCCGGATTCCCCGACCATTGGTTTCTCATCTGTGGGCTGCCTTGGTGTGTCTTTAGTCTCTTGGACTGGTATCTTCTCCTTCTTAGGCTCCTTTTGTGCCTCCTCCTGGGCTTCTTGTTCTGATGCATCTTCTTTTTCCAAAATCTCTTTTTCTACGGGAGCCTCTTCCCTATCCTAAGCAACAATTTCCTCCATCGCATGACCTATACCTTGCTAGAGGTCCATGAGCTCCTCTACTGAGAAAGTATCATCGAAGTCATCATGCAGGGGCGAGGAGTCAAAAATATCTTCTAGTTTGGGAGAGTCCAAACTGACATCCACCGGGGGCACATCTGACATACTAGGACTGGTGGCTGCGCTTGGTGTAGGGGTCACCTTATTATTTTTTTTCTTCTTAGTGGGACCCCAGTATCTAGAATGCTAGTGGACTCTGCCTCACCAAAGGTTTGTCTGCTCATCATCACAGCCAACGACAGGGATCCCATTGGGTGAGTAGATGCCATTGGAGTTACTTGGAGGCCAGATGATATCTGTGTGCTCAACTGTTGGCTGGATAGCCTTCCCAACTCCATTTGTTGCTTCAATTGTTCCATTAGAAGGGTGGGAACTTTGGGAGGCACCTTGGATGGGGTGACCTCTTTCTCTTTTCCTTTGCTCGTACTTGGTTTGGCAATTGTGAAAGATGAAGAAGGTCTAGCACTGGCTGAAGAGGGAGTGGCCCTATGAACCACTGGTTTCTTTTGGGTGCTCTTAGGACACACCCAGGAAAAATATTGGTGACTTGCTTATAAAATGAGGTGACATATCCCTTCAATTGTTAGATCTTCAGGGGTGGCCTAGTCCACTGGAGGGAGGTCTAGCTTATCTAGCCCCTATCCCTTGTACATTGGGTCCTCTAGCAGCCCATCATCTGAGAAAACCTTCAAAAAATTCTAGAGGTCAAGTGCTTTCATGAGCCCTTTGCTCATACGTGAATGCTGGTAGGCCGAGAGATCAAAACTGTCTTGGCAGTCTGCCCAAAAATCTTCAATGTCTGCTTCGTGTGGCGGGGATGCCCAAAAAAGTGCTGCGACAATCTTGTCGAGGGGATTGTAGTTCTTCTAGGTGTGGTGGAACTCCACCAGCCCTAGGTTTTTCAATTCACTATCTGCCTCCCGGGCTGTGGCAAGGCTACATGTATAATTCCTACATGAGAATGGGAATGGAACGTTCATGACCTTGTTCAATGTAAAGAAGGCATGCAAATCCATTATCTACCAGCAGAACTCTAAAAGAATAATTCTATCCCCATAATACCGGGGAAGAAGATGGGGCTTCCCATTGAATCTGGTCACCCGAATGTAGGTGTGGTGTTGGAATTGAATAAAATAGTGGCCATAGCTGCTAACCAGATTCATTTTCAGAAGTGATAGTCGGTACCCAAAATCCTGAGTAAGTGTTAGGATGTTGTGGTAAATGAAAGCATCATTTACCTGACAAAAATTTGAGAAACTGAGTTCACATTGTACTTGGGGATAATGATCCCATGGTGTCATTTGGCTTGGCTCGTTTCCAAGTTCCCCAACTGTTCACAATCCTGGAAAATTTGGTCTTTGTTGCACTAGCGCCCATAGTACATATGACATCATGTAAAACTTGGAGTTTTGGATAACCCCCTTTAGCTATTTGTCCACGTGATTGGATATGAGGGCCGCCCAGTTGAAGGTCTTACTATGAATGGTGATGCAGTACAGAAATTAGTACATCCATGCCAAGAAATCCCGGGCATGGGGAAATCCAAAAATATTGCATAAGAATCCAATGTCTTCTTGAATGGGCTCTTTGAACTCCTCGTGGGGAATTTCCAACTTCATCCTCCTGCAATCCCTCTTTGGGATTTTCAGCTAGTGGCTATTGAGATGTTGCTGGGAGATAAGGGCAGTTTCCTCAAACTCCTGCAATGTCTGGACCCAATTTAGGATAATGGATCTATTGAACTGTGGGATCCCCAACCCTGAGGAAAACGTTGCTGCATCCAGGGTGAAAATTTTTGGTGGGTACTCTAGCCGCCGGGGATTCAGAAGTATGATGATCTGAGTTGGTGCATTATACAATGTTTCCAGTTGGAGTATTAACTCTAGTGATTGCACCAAACAGGGAAAGTTTGCCACCTTGATGATGCCGGAGGTGGTGATCTGAGTGGCCAGATTGTCTCTGGTGGCCTTCAACCTATAAATGGCTTGAATCAAGCCTTGCATTTCCACCCAACGTCTGGGCCCTATGTCTGTTATTTCTTGAACTTTGGACTCTATCTTCAATCCCACAAGGGCACCCTCCTTTGGATATTTGGAGGTCAAGGGC
This sequence comes from Thuja plicata, assembly GCA_018584345.1. Lineage (NCBI taxonomy): Eukaryota > Viridiplantae > Streptophyta > Pinopsida > Cupressales > Cupressaceae > Thuja > Thuja plicata. Next base: position 887,458 of record MU225568.1, read on the forward strand.
AACTTTACCAAAAACTTCTCGGCCTTGGTTTTTTTGTGGCCGCTCGGGTGGATGTGGTTGGCAACTCCAGGCTGGAAGGAGGGGTGACTACTTTAGACATCTTTGATCAACTTATCCGCAACCTGCAACACCAAAGAACTGTTAGAACGTGATATGTATAAAAGAATATTAAAACTCCAAGGAAATCATCACCATCATGCACCTATTCAACAAGTGTTAGCATACACCAAAAATTCCTAAAATACCTGCAATAGAAGTGGGTAGGGCTCTAGGCGAAATTGAACCAAATGACAAAGGGGAAATGTTGGACTAGGGATTTCTTGGGACCTAGAGCACAGATAATCTAGCCGTTTCCATGCCAATGTGACCAGTAAAATACCATATTCGGCTGACATGGGTTGGTACGTGGTTAGGTGACAAGTGACATAAAGGCATTAATGGCGATAAGTGGGTTGACACAGGGTAAAATGAATGCTAGATGGGACATGGTTTGAATGCCCACTCATAGGAAATTAATCCTGCCATTAAGGTGATGAGACAGAGGAGAGAGAAAGCTGTCATGGCTCAAACTAGCGAGGTGCTGAGTTTGAATTGTGGTGACTCCATCTTGACGAGCTCAGTCTCATGGGTGAAAACACATGATAGAGCACAAGGAACTCATGAACTCGGAAGGATATACAGGATATATACATAAAAATATAGAGGGTCAAAGGTTGAAACACATATACACACCAAAAATATAGCATTTACAAGCTTTTTACTGATTTAAACAACATTTACATATACACATGAACTACCCTAAGATCATATACATTATAAACATTAATCCAAAACTGCACAGAGGGCAAACAACCCTCTGGCATAGCCAACCCACCAATGGGAGGAAAACTAGAAGAAAAGCATGAAACGGGAACCACAAAACTAGGAAGAACAAAGCGGAAACAAAAACCAAAAAGAATGAAGGAAGGAACTAGAGAACCTACCTAGAAGTACAAAGAATAGTGGGGAAGAAGAACACTAGGAACACTCCTGTAACAAGTTCTACCTTCAAATGACCATTATCTCACATCAACTGGTAATAACCCACTAAGCACAGAGTAATTTGCAGCTTAATCACAGTTTAGTCGCCTAAGAATAGCTCTGAATGCACAAGTGTTTTTAATCATGGTAACTATAAAAGTGGCATGTAATTTCTATTTATACCCAAGGTAAAAGAAATTTACCTCTTCCCCTGCAAACTTCAGAACAGACAGACCTTCGGACTTTGGGCCCGGGGATTTCCTTGCAACCATACCTTCTTTCGAGAAGAAGACATTGTGGCAGAGAATACCAGAGTCTGGAATCTAGCTTTGGAAAGAACAACAAACTCTGGGACTGGGTCCCAGAGAAATGAAAGACAAAAGTAGAAAGAAAACAAACCTTGTGGGTGGGAAAACCTGGAGAAGAAAGAAAAGAAAACAAGGAAAACAAGGCAAGAGCCAAAGTGAAAAGAGGGGACCCAATATTTTGCACACAAAATGTAGGGACAGGTATGCAGGGCATAACAATACCCACACTTACCACACGACCTATGGCACTTCCATGGGAATGTCCTCATCCCACTAGAAACAAAGTTTTTTATCCACTTCAATGAGCCCTACAGGTGGGAAATCTTATCGCACAAGTAGTCCAACCTTCCATCCCACCCTCCATCATGAACATGACACCTTCATCTACCTTAGGAGCCCCGCCTCTTGATCCAACATTAGCAGCACAAGAAATACCCCCTATCGCTATGCAAGCACCTCCTTAGTTCACAGCCACTCCCCTTTTACAAACATTCCCAACATTTGTAGCACAATTTCCACCACCACTAGTCATCACACAACAAACCACCATTCCACCCATCCCTACTAAGCCCATTCAAAGTGCAACAACCAGTTCATAGCATCAAACTACCCAAGTCTCAATGCCTATTCTTCCTTTCTTCACCACAGGAATGCCACCTACCAATGCCTATAACCAATCCTCTCATGCAACAATCATCTACCAATCCCTTCAACATACCCCAAATTCCCATCCAACCTATCCAATAGAAACAACCAATCCAACAAAAACAACCAATCCAATAACAACAACAACCAATCCAAAAACAACAACAACTAATCCAGCAGTAGCAACAACCAATCCAACAAAAACAACATCCAATCGAACAACAACAACAACCTATTCAAAAGCAATAATCCATCCAACAACCATCCCAACAACAACAATCAGAATAGAAAATTACCATCCCATTCACATCCCAAACACAACAGCAACAAATCAACCCCTTCATAGTTGCACAATCCACCCTCCAAGTTACACAACAGCCACAACCACAAATGCAAGGGGAAAATCCCTTCATGGCATAACCACTACAACAATTTTCTAATCCTTTCATCCAACCCATGCAGCAATAGCAAACTCATTCCGCCAACTACCTACCCATGCCATCTTCTATTGCATCACAAACCATTCCACCTCTACAACAATTCAGTGGTCTACGTAACACCAACTACCTTGCCAAAACCACTGGGGGCATTCTAACAAAAAACACCTATCCTCCACCCTATGCAGGTGCACAATAGGCTTAGCCCACTTATCCAACACCTCAACAAATACAAGCATACTTCTAGCAGTTACAACCTTATCAAGCATCACCACCTCCTCCACTACAATATTCCCCTCAACCGCAGCTTCCACCACAACAACCCATATACATTGACCAATAACCATCATATCAAACACCACAATGTACCCCAAAGAATCTCCCTTATTCACCATTTGATCCATATCAGATCCAAGGACCCAATGTAATCATGGTTAATAATCCTCCCCCACAAATCAATCATAAATGGGAGGAAATGAAGAACACTCTCAAAGAGCTAAAAGTAGGGACCGAGGCTAAAACATTCAAGTTTGAAGAAGTTTGTCCTTACTTGTTTGATCGATCTATCACTGCAATACCCTTCCCCAAGCACTTTGAGACACCCAAATTTGATAAATATTGGGGGATGGGAGATCCTGTAAGCCACGTGAAAGAATGCCACATGGCATGTCAAGAAGTGGTCTATAGCGACAATTTCCTCATGAGACCATTTCCCAAGAGCTTAGGAGGAAGCACTCTTGAGTGGTTTTACAAAATCCCCTATGGTACAGTCTCTACTTTCACTAACTATCTAAAATTTTTGTGGCCCAATACGCACATAACATTGAAAATGAACTATCACTCCTTGATCTATGCAATTCCAAAAAAAGGGAGGAGAGAGCCTGGATAATTACCTTCAGCACTGGCAAGGGCTCACTACAAGGTTGTCCTATCAAGCCTCAAGAAACATCTTATCAAATCTTCATTAACAACCTTCATCCTAAGCTCCCCTATCATATGCGTATGAATTGCATACAAACTTATCAAGACATCAGAATCAAAGGCATGGATCTCGAGCGAGGTATCATAGAAGATGGTGCCATCAAGGACTACAAAGAATCATATCCTAACAAACACAATATTGATCAATCACAATACTGGAACAATAACAAGAATTTAGTAACTAATGGAGCCATTGGCACCAAAAACATTCAGGTTGTGGTAGTCGATCCTAATGCACCTACCCAAACTTATCAAAAAGCATCGCCAATATACCCACAACCTCCTCCCGTGTATCAACAACCCACCCCCGCATATCCCCAACCAGCATACCAACAAAACATACATCCTCAAGGTGCGAATATCTATTCCCCTCCAGGGACATCATATCAACCCAACTACCAAGGTCCTGTAAATCAGAAAAATTCCATATCATTCTGACATGGAAAACAAAAATATCACACTCAGAATGCACCACAATGCATGTTTACCCCCTTGGGTGAACCTATAGATGTCATCTTCCATAGAACGGTACAAGCTAACCAAGTTGTGTATCAAAAAATGCAGCCATTTGATGACTCAACACCTAAGCCTGCCTGGTATAAAGACAATGCGTACTGTGAGTACCACCATGTTAAGGGACACACCACCCTCAAATTCATGAAGCTAAAACACTACATCTAGGATCTCATTGATTGCAAATAGAGAAAAGTGGACTCTCCTTCCCAACCATCACCAAATGTAGGCCTTAAAATCTATCAAAATGCATTCCCTGAATAGACTTTAGGTAAAGGCCCAGGCAATCCTACTCAATCCTCCAACGAGGAGAAGGGTAAACAAGGAGAAAATGCCAATAGAAAAGATTATATAAATGCATATATCAACTATGATAATCACATCAGCTGCATATCCCAAGTCCAGTCCTCAATCAATGTCATCCATGTCAAGGGTGTCAATAACCAATGCGCAGTCACCACTCATAGAGGCCACATAACAGTTGCAGGTGTGAGTACCGTTCCATCTATTGGTACCCAATATAACATTTTGGAACACCTAGGGAATACTCCTACCCAAATTTCCATCCTGGATCTCCTCCACACCTCACCCACCTATCAAGAGATCCTCAATAAAGCCTTACAAGAATCCCGTGTTCCCAGTGATATTAACTTCACTGAATTCCAGAACCTTGTTAGACATTTGTCTACAACTTGTGGGGTCTCCTTTAAACCAACAAATGTAACCTCAAAAGAACCCGATCATAATCTTCCACTTCATATTTCTGTCATGGTTAAATATTTTTCAATCAAGCGGGTCATGATAGATAATGGTTCACCCCTAAATCTATGTACTCTAAAATTCATGAAATAGTTGGGTTGCAGTGAAGCTGATATAACAAATGATGTCATAAAAATCAAAGCATATGACAATCTAGAATGCACTTCTGAAGGCACCATTTCATTTCCCATCAAAGTTGGCCCTGTTATCCAGGATATAGTATGTCATGTTGTTGATCTTGACCTTCCCTTCAACATCCTCCTTGCATGCTCATGGATTCATTCTATGTAAGTTGTTCCCTCCACCTACCATCAGTGCATCAAATTCCCATATAATAACACTGAGATCACCATTCACGTAGATCCTAAGCCCTTCGCATACTGCAATGCATTGGAAACCTCATTTCCACATTCCAATCACTATCCCAGGATCAACATTGGCACCACTATCGCCAGTTCATCTCAAACCCATTCAGACCCAAAAATAATCCTCTCTTCCACCCTATCCATGGTGAATATGAACAACAAAGGTTGTTGAAAATACAATTTATCTGATACCTTTGCAGTTGGAGCACTGCTAGTTGATCCACACACTCAAGGTCACCAACCTAATCCAAGCAAGATAGAACCAAAAACAACCAAGCCACTACAATTGGGTCCTACCACTTTTATCTCAAATGGTACTTTGAATAGCTTGGAAATGACACCAAACATCAACCAATGGCTCTATAAGGATCCACCACCCAAGGATACAAGTTGCCTCAATTACTTCAAAGGTAAGTACCTTGCAAATCACAAGCTAGTGACATAAAAATGGAACTACCAAGGAGGTGGCCTCGGTTATGAAGAGAAAGGAATGAAAGATCTTATTGTACCTACTCAACAAGAAAAGCACCTAGACCTTGGCATGGACTCTGACATGAATGGGGACACCAATGAAAACATCTATGCTTCTTATCCTTCCCTAGGCAAAATCACTGACATCGAAGATGTCTTGGAAGAGAAATTTGTGAGAGCCTATGATGATGTCTTTGATGATGAAACCTTCCAGGGAAATTCTGTCCTACACCAAATTTCCATTCTCTTCATTGACCTTCCCCTCTGCCATCCTAAATTCATAGACTAGGACCAACCAAGTGTTGTGTATGTTGATGAGTTCCAAAGTGAGGACGTGCTCCTAAGATTTATGGGAGAAATTAAAAAAAGCAATGACTGGGGAAAGACTCAGCATATGTCTACAAACTGGACCCAAAGGCATACTTTTGTGAAGAGAAGTTCAGCCACAAAAATGAGGAAGAAAAAAAAATAAAAAAGAGAAAAAATGATCCCCTAGTGAAAACCCCTTTGGGGCGCTATCTAATCACAAAAAAGTAAAAGCAAAGGGCGTATCCACTGGTGAAAGCCTCCCTGAAGTGCTAGAGGATGAAGACTCTCCTCTTCCTCTAATCTATGATTATAGTCCTAAATAGTCATCAATTCTCATCGAAGAAACAAAACCTATCAACCTGGGCACTAAAGAGAATATCGTGATCACATACATAGCAGTATCTCTAACTGAAGCAGAAGAAAGTGATCTTGTCACTTTATTGAAGGAATCCATCAATAAGTTTGTATAGTCTTACTCCCACATGATGGGATTAGACCCCAACTTGGTGGTTCACCACCTTGTAGTGGACCCAAACATCAAACCTATCAAAGAAAATCTCAGAAAGATGCACCCTAAAGTGGTACTACTTTTCAAAGCAGAGCTAGAGAAGTTACTCCAAGCTAAGATCATCGGTGCCATTGATTACTCTAATTGGATTTCTAATATGGTGCCAGTGTCTAAATCTAATAAATCAATCAAGATATGTACAGACTTTTGAGATCTCAACAAGGCATGTCCTAAGGACGATTTCCCATTGCCAAACATAGATATGATAGTAGATCTCACAGCAGGACATGAGATGTTGTCACTCATGGATGACTTTTCTGGATATAATCAGATCCATATTGTAGAAGAAGATCAGCACGAGACAAAATTCACAACCCCCAGGGGCACCTTCTGCTATAATATGATGCCATTTAGCTTGAATAATACCGGGGAAACCTATCAGAGGGCCATGACTATCATTTTTCATGACATGATTCACAAGATTCTTTAAGATTATGTCAATGATATCTTGGCAAAATCAGTAAAAAGGGAAGATCACCTAGACATTTTGGAATGTTTCTTTGACAGGATTGGACACTATTGTCTAATGCTCAACCCTAAGAAGTGTGTCTTCGGGGTTACATTAGGCAAACTTATTGGGTTCATTGTATCTAGGCGAGGCATTTAAATAGAACCAAAGAAGGTGCAAGCTATCATAGAAATGCCTCCACCAAAAAAACTCTAGCAATTGCGCATCCTCCAAGGAAAGCTATAATATGTGTGTTGTTTTATCTCTCAAATAGCCAACAAGTGCCAACCATTTACTCATCTCCTGTGAAAAGATAACACTTTCAAATGGGATCCTCAGTGTCAGAAGAGTTTTGACAAGATAAAAGAATACTTGGCTAATCCACCCATTTTGGTACCACCTGTACCCAGCCGACCACTCATCCTATATATCTCTACTACTACAATAGCCTTGGGGGCACTCCTTTCTTAGTTGGATGATGAAGGTAAAGAAAGAGCTATCTATTACATCATTCCGACATTATTGGGTTATGAGCTCAATTATTCACCTTTGGAAAAAGCATGTCTGGCAGTGGTCTTCGCCACTCAAAAAAATTTCCACTATATGCTTAGTCATACAACCAAGCTCATTTCAAAAGTGGATCCTCTCAAGTATCTACTCTCCAATACTACTCTCACAAGATGAATGGAAAAATGGGTTATGTTGCTAAGTGAGTTTAATATTCAATATGTAGATAGAAAAGCCATTAAAGGGAAAGTCATCACCGATTAGCTAGAAGAAGCCCCGTTGGTGGATGCATATCCCCTAATCACTGAATTTCCAGATGAACATTTGTGCATGATAGAAGAGAAACCTACTTGGCAACTCTACTTTGATGGGTCTTACATAGCTAAGGTGCAGGGGAAGGAATACTTTTCGTCAGACCTCAAGGTGACTACATCCCTATGTCATTCAAATTGGGATTTCCCCGCATGAACAACATTTCAGAATATGAGGCACTAATTGCAGGACTCCACATGGATATAGAATGGAACATCATAGATACACATGTCTTTGGTGATTCCCAACTCATCATCAAACAAGTCCTGGATGAGTATCAAACCAAAGATGACAAATTGATGCCATATAAGAAGATGGTTGACAAGATGAAAGAGCATTTCCTCCACTTGCAGATAACACAAGTACCACAGTTGTAGAACAAGGCTGATGATGAAATGACCATGATTGGCTCCCTTTTAGATATTCCTCATGAGTCTATGCAATATGAATTCTTAGTTGAGAAATTTCATGCTCCCTCTTATGAGAATGATGAATTGAATCGCGTATGTGTCTTGGTTGGTCCTCAGCCCCCGTGGTACCACGATAGCAAGGCTTATCTACAAAATGGTATCATATCCCCTCATCTTACTACAACCCAACATCAAAAATTTATTCGCAGAGATTCTCATTACACCCTCATATCCAACACCCTTTATCGTTGAGGCTATCACAACATGCTCTCTAGATGTCTAGATGAAAATGAAGCCACCTAGGCTGTACAATAGGTATATGCTGGAATCTATGATGCCAACATGAGTGGCATGGTCCTAGCCAAGAAAATTCTATGAACAAGATACTATTGGCCTACAATGGAACATGATGCTTGTGAGTTCATCAAGAAGTGTCTACCTTGCCAACTGCATGCTAATCTGATCCATGGAACTGCACAGGACCTCTGACCTATTGTGCCCCCTTGGCCTTTCTCTTGTTGGGGTTTTTACCTCATTGGTAAGATTAATCCCCTCTCTTATGAAGGCCACAAATACATAATCACAGCAATGAAGTACTTTACAAAGTGGGTCAAAGCAATTCCACTCACCCTCATTACAGGTGTCCAAATCTGAAAATTCATCCTCTATCACATTGTCTGTCGCTTCAGCATACCCTCCACTATCTTCACAGATCACAGAACACCATTTGAAAATCAACACATCAGTCATCTATGTTCTTGCCTCCATATCCATCACCATTTCTCCAGTCCATATTTCCCACAAGGTAACGGCCAAGCCGAGGAAACTAACAAAAGCCTCCCCAAAATCCTCAAGAAAGTTGTCAATGATATTGGTTGTGATTGGCATCTCCAGATCAACCTCGCTCTCTGGGCATATCACACTTCCTACCATACTCCTACAGGAACTACTCCATATTCCCTAGTCTATGGTGTTGAAGCTATATTACCAATTGAGGTCAAACTACCATCCCTCTTAGTATCACTAAGAGGCCTGGTTGATAATGAAGATTACCGAGTAGCGCGACTCACACAACTTTTTTCACTAGATGAAAAGCACCAGTAAGCCTATGATCACCTGATTTTCTATCAAAATAGACTCAAGAGGAACTATAACAAGAAGGTCCACCCATGCCAATTCCAGGTAGGGGACCTTGTGCTAAAGGAAAATTAGAAAGTGGGTACTGATCAAGAAAAGAAAGGTAAGTTTCAAGTCACCTAGCAAGGTCCCTATGTTGTCACTACATGCTTCGATTCTAGGGCATATCAACTCTCCACTCCTGAAGGAGAGCCACTGAATGATCCTATTAACATCATTCATTTTAGGTGCTTCTATTCCTGATGGCTAGTTGTTTATTCTAGTTATCTAAGAAAATCCATAAAAAGTATAAAAGTCCTAAAGAAAGCCCAAAAACAATGCAAAACAGTCTTGAAAAAATCTCAAAAAAGTAGAAAATGAAGCTGAAAAAATGGTTTTCCCAGTGAAAACCTGGCAAGCAGGTGCTTGGAGAACATCAAAAACATCCAAAAAATCAAAAAACATCAAAAAAATCAAAAAGAAGAATAAAGAGAAAAATTTCGTCCAAGGGTGAAAACTTGGCAATCAAGCACCTTGGAAAAGTATGCATGATGAAAACCTGGCAACAGGCATCACACATAAGGGACCATTCCATTATCTATCAAAATCTTATTCCCATCCATCTCTACCATCCCATCTCTGCAAATGTCAGCATTTCCCATATTCCCTGGGTGTTCCAACATTATCGCACGCATCAAACAACAAGATCCAATCAAGTCTCGATAGCAACATTTTGTACATAATCACTTGTAATTAATTTCTTGTAATTGATTGCTTAAAATTAATCATTCAATTTGGTCCTTGTATATTCATGATGTGTCCATTCTTCTCACCATCGTGCTAACACCCTGAGCCACCATCATGCTAACCTCCCTTGCCTAGTCCTCCATAGTCCTCCTGGCTGGTTCATCAGTTGAAAGTGACACACACCAAAAATATAAGTCCCATTGCATCCATGGCATTTTCTCCATACCTGCATTTTCATATCATCCCTGCATTTTCATTAGGATCATTGCATTTACATACATTGCATCATAAAACATTCATGAACATATTAAATTCTTCCATTGCATTACATCACAAGTGCTACAATATACATCAAGTGCATAAGCCTACATCTAGGTACATGCATCTAAACATCTCACCCTATGTATACATAATAATAAAATATCACATCTTGTAAGCATTAATGTCAGTACTCATATAAGCATATGCATCATAGTATCATAAAAGTCAAAGCATGAGAATCATACATCATAGAGTCATAAGGGTCATCAATAGATCATCATATATATATAAAATCATGAGCACAGTCTGTCATCAATAAAATACATTGCGTGCACCTAGGTGCTGATATACAAATATATCTCAAAATACAAAACTGTGTCACAAAATCCTCTAAAGGAATAATGTCGATGGCTGTGATCCCCCTCCTGGTGGTCCCTGGGGTGGCTCCCCATTGACCCCTGAGATGCAGAAGCTCAACCTCTACTCTATGACCATGATCTCTTAGTGAATACCTCTTTGGGCCTCAGGGACTAGATCATGATATAACAACTGATATTGGGCTATCTCTCTGCCTACCCTAGTTGCGTCCCTATGAGCAGAAAAAGCCTCTACCATTACCGGTCCCATCCCACCTACACTAGCCACCTGTCTAGTGATATCTCACTATGTCTTGTAGGCCTCAGCCCACCTCTATGTTGCATCCCTCTCTGAGGTCAATGCAAGGATCTGCTCTGTCGCCTAGTCCATCTGCTCAGTAAGGGTACCCAACTGATCTGTGAATGTCCCTATCTTAGTCTATAACTCTATAGCATCCTGAGTCAGGTCAACCATAGAGAACTCCCCTGAGTCAACCCTACCCTGTAGGGTATCGAGTGAACCCTTTGCCCTATCTGCCC
>MU225568.1:898719-925485 GCA_018584345.1 Thuja plicata
ATGCCCATCCCTTGGTGGCCCATGTGGCCCCTGATCTTGTCAAACCCCTTCTTGTCCCTTTGTCCGAGGTTGAACCTGTCTCTATTGTGGCCTCCTCCTCTGCCCTACTACCGAGGTCTTAGGGGCATCTCCTATAGCTGTCCTATCATCCACCTCCATGTCTCCTGTCAGTTTCTCATGGGCCGCTACCCACACTAGATCTATAAACCATAAGGGTGTGTGTGCGGCCCACCATGATGAATACTTAGAAGTCATACCTGCATCAATGACATCTAGCCTAGCCATGAAGTCTATCTATGCCATCATCCTCCAAGGAACCCATATTGTGAGCACATTAGTCTATCAGCCCCATATGCCTACCTCTCTGGTGACATGAGGATGTAAATAATCCTTTGCCACCACCCTCTATTGTAGTCTAAACTATCTCATGACCCTGGATGACCTGTATCTCTCTATCTGGTGGATGGTCCTCCCTAGTAGAAAGCAATCGGTCTATACATAAGAAAGATATAAGAAGTCCTCAAAATTATCCTCGATGCCCACCTCCCAATCCATAGCTCCCCACAACTCACAAAGTCTGTATGGGGTCTAGCAAAAAACTTGTACCTCATCTAGTAGCCATCACAAGTATCCTGCCCAGCTAATGGAAGTATATCTTAAGGGCAGCCTATACCTACATGCATACAACTCTCTTGGCTACTGTGCTTCCCAAACTCTCATCAGTCGGAACACTGCGATGTGCACCCATGCCCATACTAACAGTAGAGTATCTCTCGTCCCCATATTATGCACCCCGCAGTATGTAGCCATCTGTAGATCATGGTAAAACTGTCCTAGGACAATGTACCCCCAGTAGTAGGTTGTCCCCTCCTCTAACATCTCTGCTAGCACTTGAGACCATCCCATGCCAAACCCATGTCTGGCTAAATCTTCTAGTATCCATCCCACAATCAATATAGCCAAAAATAATACTATCCGCCTCAGTCTCCAGTCAACCACTGGCTGCTAGGGCATCTAGGTCCTATATGTGGGGATCCTCCTCATGGGCCTCCTAAATGTGATCTCCATATAGTGATCATTATCCTCTAATCTGTACTGTGGTATTTCCCCATGTATCAGTATCCAAAGAATCTGCCACACAGCCTCGACAGTGATGCTGGCCTCCCCAGTCGGTAGATGAAATGTAGTGGTGTTGCTATGCCACCAATCGATCAAGACATTCATCATTTTTTTTTTCACCTGTAGCCTAGGCCATCTGGGCACATAATCTAGTACAACCACTGCTAAAAACTCCTAGTCCACATCTGTCAAATGAGCCTCTAGCTCCATCGTCGGTAGCCAGTGCTCCCGAGGTCCCAATGGTGGGAACTACTCCTGCACAATCCAAAATCCACCATGTCAACCCATATTTCTTCTATTCCTAGCCTAACCCCTCCTAAAATGGGGCATCCTATCCCTAGGTCCTTTGCCGACCCATCCCTGGCCCCCACCGAGTCCTCCTGTTTCCCCCCCCCCTCAGCATATGCCACTTTTGGTGTAGACATCGGTTCAACCAGAAATGCTGGTTCTTAAACTAACGTCTCTGACAGTCTTCCCCCAGAATTCCATCTTCAAAGACATAGATCCAAGTCTGATGTCTTTGACTATGCCGATTCAGAACTGATGTCTTCAAAGACGCCGATTCGGGGATCGACATCTGCAAAGATGTCGATCTGGGGATCAGCGTCTTCGCAGATGCTGGTTCAGGAATCGATGTCTCTGATTCAAAACCAAATATACCCACATTAAATGCCCCCTAACCTACCCAGAAAGAATTAAAAACTTTGACAAAAGTAATAGAAAGATATTAGTTGAGTTACTCACTGGTAATGGTCGCTCCATGGGTCTCCCGTGTGTACGAACATGCTCTCCCAACTGCCCTAGCATCCTCTTATCTACCATGATTTCTCTACAGAGCTCTCTTTTTGCCTAAACACTATTCACAAATGACCTTTGTTAATCCCTCAACCCCTCCTATAGCCCCCATTTCCCCCAAAATCTTTCCCACTCCATTTTCTTCCCCCCTGTATATTTTTGTATAATTAGTCTCGTTGTACAGCCTAAATGCGCAAAAAATCCAAAAAAACAAATGAAAATTTTCAAAAAATCCAAAAAATTTGAAAATCTCAAAATTCCAAACAAAATAAATTTTTTTAAAAAATCTTGCAATAAACCCTTGTTTCTTTCTGCATTGTTCATTTTTTCCCTTTGCAATGACGTTTTGACTCCTGCAACTGCAATCATGTTTTTAAATCGGTTTTGCGACCGACTATCCTCGCTCCTCATTCTGTTCATAGCTTTGGCCAACGAATATCTATCAATCCAATCAAAATCCAATCTTGGCCTATCAGGATCTATCCTTCCTCCGTCGGCTTATGAAATCCTTCATCACATCAATCCTATTCATGGCAGGAACTTTGGATTGAATGATTGCTTGGTCATGAGACTTTCTTTATTGATTTTATCTTTTTGTGTCAGTTTACACCTACTCACCACTACCTTGATCTGCTATATCTTGGTGCATTGTGACTGGTGGCTACTGATACATGCATCTTTTTGCAGCGTGCTTTTAATTGAGCATCTAGTCCATGCAAAGGAATTCTATCATCTGTGTTTTCTAACACTTGATGCATACCTCATCTTGCAATATCAAAATCGGATGTGCTCTCCATATTTTTCACACAAATAGATCCCCAAATCTCGTTAGTTGCATTTAATTTCATGGCATTTTGCATTCTTAGTTGCATTTCAGAAGGCTTCTATTTATTCTCTCCTCTCCCTTCCTCCTTCATGTTGCATCCTTTTTTGATAAAATCCCACAACATTGTCTTTGTTGTGTTCTTTTCTCGAGGGGGCACAACCCTATATCGTCATTACTTCGGCACGACTCCTAGAAACCCTCTTCCTCTGGGGCAACTTATTTTCTTGTCTTTGACACAACGTCACTTGCGATGCCACATCAAAGAGGGGCAAAATGTAGACGTCCAAAAATATTAATATTATTTTTAATATTAATTTCCCTTTTTCATCTAACTATTTAATTTAATCAATTAAATAGTTTCATAATTTGTATTTATCAAATGATCAAATACTATTCTAATGTATTTTATTTAAATACATTTGCCTCACAAAATCCCCCTTTTAATAAATTTATATTTATTAAAATTCCTCCATATTCCTAATTCTTCTAAACTATGATTTATTCAAATCTAATTTGAATTATAATCTAAGCTCTGGCTAGAAACCTATTAATACAACCTAGAGACCTACCCTAAGCCTACCCTATTCCTACTCTACTCCCATCACCTCATTTCCTAAGCATATTTCAATACCTAATTGTCCTCGGATCAAACTTAAAGGGTGAATCCTAACCTTTATAAGGCTAATGGAATGCTCACCCACATGTGAGAATTCTCTCCAAAATGGGCATCCAATCCTCTTTAAGGATATTTAATCCTTTTTCCCCCACTTGGAATTCTTGAGCCACTCAATATTTATTGCTATTTTTCACTCAAAATTAGCCATCCCTTCAAGCTTATGGGTCCCTTATGTGGCTCTTATGTGGATGCCTCATAGATGCCACCTCATCTAAGCTCTCCTCTTCTCTCCAAAAAGTCTATAAATAGAGGCCTTCTCCTCTTCAATTTTCATCTCTCATTGTGCATTGTTATTATGCTAGAATTGCTTTAGATTTTCATAGCTAGTTTTATGTTTTTATGCTTAAATTACTTAGAAATCACATGCTAGGATTAATTTGGTAAATGAATCATAAGTTTCTTTATTGTATTGCATTTCATTAGCATATTAGCATAATCATTTGAAGAATTTGAGACTAGTTACTCATACTATCTCTTTAATCTCTTATTTTTCTCCCGAATCTTGCATTCATAGTTGCATTTTGCATTGGGGATCCACTTCATTTGTGTGTTTGAGAGAGCACACCCGCATCCAATCCAAAAAGAGAAAATCAAACAAGCCTCATGGGTGCAACTTGTTTTAGCTCTATCCAATGATATGAGGATACTTTGTTTTTTCTTGCTTGCTTTTATCTCACTTGGATTTTAGATGCTAACCCTCTAATGATTTCTCATCTGTGAGTGATTGCAGGTTGACATTTTCTTCATACACA
This sequence comes from Thuja plicata, assembly GCA_018584345.1. NCBI lineage: Eukaryota > Viridiplantae > Streptophyta > Pinopsida > Cupressales > Cupressaceae > Thuja > Thuja plicata. The sequence goes on from MU225568.1 coordinate 902,888, forward strand.
CTTCCATTCACACTAATGTGACAAGTAACACTACCTCAACTGCTCAAACCATGCCTGGATCCACCTTCTAGGACTCAAAATACTAGTGCTAATTCAAATGCCCATATGTTGGGTGCAACTCAAGGAGTTGCATCACATTTAGGAGGAAGTGGATGGGGTGGCACTATTGGTCATCAAAATATAGATGCTGGTAGTAGTGGCCCAAATATTGGCACAAATTTTCATAGGAGGCCTATTCATTTGGAAAGATATAGGAAATTATTTTTTGATGGTATCCTAGGTCAACCTAATGCTATCCCTAATGAGATTAGAGATAAGATTTCCCAAATTCAGTGGGAATAATGCTATAACAGGTTAAGAGCATCTAAAAGTATTCACTGATACAATGAATGAATAAAAATTTGAAGATGACGATCCAGTGATGAAATTATTTGTGCAGTCATTAATTGATGATGCAAGAGACTGGTACCAAGGATTGCCTGATAATAGTATATATTCATGGGTTGAGTTTGTTAGATGTTTCAAAGAACAGTATGGTGATAAGATAAATTCTGGTTTCATGTTGAATGAATTCAACAATATGAAGATGTTTCAAAATGAGAGCATAGATGAATTCAATATAAGATTTTAAAAGGCTATGTATAAATTGTTTCAAGTATTGAGATTGGATGAGAATGTCTGCCTCACCACACATTGTAATTCTTTGGATGGAAAGACAACATACTTGCTGAGAGATAAAGATCCTCACACCTTGAGGGATGCTTATAAAATGGCCATAAACATAGAAAGTAATAGAAGAGCTTGTGGAAATCTTGGCAAGAGGGATGACAATAGACTCTGGAAAGAGTCAAAACCATAGTCCACCAATAATCTCAAAGAGGAGGATTCAAATGGATACACTGGTAAATGTGGTGAAAGACCTTGCTACTAAATTAGACAAAAATGAAAAGGGATTTCAAAATAATAGGCAGTAGTATCAGAGGAAAGAGAAACCTTATAGAATGCATGAATTTCCTTACAAAACTAATTGGAAAGATGGAAATCTTGTGCTAGAGGAATCAAGTGATACTAGGAATAGAGATGTGCCTGATCTGGTGAAAAACAACAACACACACAATGTAGAGAACACTCCCTGGTGTATGGCACACAATATGCCTCATTCCCATTTTCAGTGTGTAGTAGCCCAAAGTATGACACAATCACATGAAAATGTTAGAACAAAAGAAGTACAACATGATAAAAAGCCTTCAGTAAATATGTGTGGCTTCACTATTGAAGAAGGTAATGGTGAATCAAAAGATGAATCAGAGGAAAATGTGCAATTCTCAGTAAATAATGAAAATACTAATTTAGAATGTGTGTAGCTTCAGAGGCCTAGTGATGAGGAATTAAAATCTCTTACCCTTGTTGGAGTGACCCAGGCAATAAGTTCATACCACCTTCAAAATAGACAAGTTGATCAAGGTGAAGGCCAACCTGGTTTAGTTTTTATTAGAGAAGTCACAAATAAAGAATTTGCACAAGATGTAGATAAAACAAAAGAAAGAAAGACATATAAAGAATAATTTAAAGAGACTCCTGCCAAGGGAAGTAAAGTTACCTCTGCAAATGAACAAAAAACTAGACAACCCAAGGTGAATAGAGGTAAATATTCTTCTGAAGTTGTCCTGAATTTTCCAAAATTTGAGATGAAACAAGCCTTATCTCAAATAAAGGTGTATGTTCCCTTAGTTGAGATGCTAAAAATAAAGGAACACTAAGAAGTTGCCTTCTCATTATTTTCAGCTTTACCTGAATTCCTTGATACAACTAATTTGAATTGTGAGTTAAGAGAAGAGCAAGATGAAGCCCCAATCTATGTTGGAAATACAGTCACCCAAGAACCTTACCAGATTGATCCTTTTTATGTAGCATTTCTTGTAAGTAATATGTTGTTAAAATATTGGAAAATAGATTCTGGAGCAGCTGCTAATGTGATGCCTTATAATGTGATGAAGGAGTTGGGTTTGAAATTTGACACTTCTTTTGGTAGATTTTATGCTATAGAAAAGAGGGAAGTGGGTGCAATTGGAATTCTACAAGGTATTGAGGTAAAGCTTGCTTCATTCCATGAGGTTATTTTCAAAATGGATGTTGTTGTGGTTGACACTCAACCTCATTTTGGAATGTTGTTATCAAGGAAGTGGGTTACAGCTGTGGGAGGACATGTACAGTTGGATCTTTCCTTTGCTACCATTTCTGTCAATGGAAATGACATTAAATTATTTAGAGAACCTAGGGCTCATGTCTTGGTTGAAAGAGTAGATCCAGACATACTCAATTGTTTTTTTGACATGGATAAGAAGAATTTCAGAGTTGAAAAGATTAAGCCTCAATTGAAAAACATTGATCCCATAATAGAAGAATTGGTATTGCAACAACATGGATTGTGGCATATATATTTTGATGGAGCTTTCTCAAAAGAAGAAATAGGATTTTGTGTCCTATTTATATCTCCATCAGGTATGACCTTCAATTATTCCTTTTTGTTGAATTTCTAATGTAAAAGCAACACTACTGAATATGAAGCATTATTGTTTGGGTTAGAAATTGCAGTCAAGCATGGAATTAAGTTATTAAGGGTTTTGGGGGATTCATAATTAGCCATATCACAACTCAGGTCAAAATATGCTGCCAAAAATGATAGGTTGAAACAGTATAAGCATGTTGTTTGGGATAGATTTTGAGTTTTTTGATGCATTCTCAATTGAATGGATAGAAATATCTAAAAATATCATGGCATACTTCTTGGATAATGTTGATATGAAGAATAATGACTTGACACTAATAGGAGTATCCATTATAGAGACCAAAACCATGCCTATCATCCCTGATAATATTTATAATTGGCAGGTTTTTGAGATGATGATGACATCCTTACTCTCATTCAATGTGTAGACAATTATGAAGGTCAGAATATTGATTGTAATAGTTTGATAAATGTGGTTGATGGAAAAGAGACTATATTTGGCAATGAGATTATGTAGTTACAAACAAATGAGACCCCTAAATGATTAGCCCAATTTGAAGGAATGTTTACTGATAATGATAGTCACATGTGCCAAAAGTGTCTAGCCAAAATGGATGAATTTGCGGAGATAAACTTGGCATCAGAATGTGCTCCCAAGCTTGTATATATTAGAAATAAGTTGGCACGTCATGTAAGAACAAATTTGATTAGTTATCTGAAAAGAGATAAGCATGTTTTTTCTTGGTCTTATGAGGAACTAAGGCTTATAGGGAAGAACTATTCCAGCATGAAGTCCCATTGAAAAGTGATGTCAAGCCTTTTAGGAAAAATAAAAGGCCAATAAATCCATTGTTGGCATCTAAGATGCAACAGGAGTTAAAAAAACTTAGAGATGCGGGGATAATAAAGCCAATCAAAAATTCTTCTTGGGTATCTAATCTGGTACCGGTCTAAAAAAAGAAATTTGATATCAGATTGTGTGTGGATTTCAGAAACCTGAATGTAGCCTCCTTAAAAAAGAATTATTCTTTTCCAAACATGGAGGCAATGTTGCAAAGGGTTACAGGTTGTGAACTCTTATTCATGATGGATGCCTTTTCTAGCTATAACCAAGTGTTGGTTTAGGAGTCTGAGCAATTTAAAACAACATTTATTACCCCATGGGGTACATATGTTTAAGTGAGGATGCCATTTGGCCTCATGAATGCAAGAGCTACTTTCCAGAGAGCCATGGATGTGGCTTTCAAAGAATTTATAAATATAATTATGGTTGTAAATCAAGATGATTTGAATGCGTACTCTAAAAGAGCTGAGGATCATTGTAAACATTTGGAGAAGATTTTTGCTAAAGCTTTGGAGTATGGAATTTCATTAAACCCTAAGAAGTTTCATTTTGATGTGATAAATGGTAAGTTATTAGGACACATAGTATGGAAGGAAGGAGTCAGAATTGACCCTAAAAGGGTAGATGCCATTTATAAATTTTTTCCTACCAAGAACATTAAGGGTGTACACTCTTTCCTTGGAAAGGTGAACTTTATAAGAAGATTCAATGCCAACTATGCATAAATAGTAAAACCCATAGTCAAGTTGCTTAAGAAAAATGTTGAGTTTAAATAGGATAAGGAAGCTCAGTTGGATTTTGATGAAATAAAGATGGCAATTCAACAAGCACCAGTCTTGAAGTCCCCGGATTATGAAAAACCTTTTTCTTTGTTTTCTTTTGCTTCATTTCATACTATTGTTGCAGTGCTTTTGCAAAAAGATAGTGAAGGTTTTAAACATCCCATCGCCTTTTTTAGTAAGTCTCTACAGGAAACAAAACTTAATTATGAGATAATGGAGAAGCGGGCTTATGCTTTAGTCCAAGCAGTTAAGGTTTTCAGACTTTAATTAGTTTGTGAAAAACTGACTTCTTATATCCCACATGCAATAGTCAAAGACATATTATCTCAATCTGAAGTCATTGGAAAAAGGTGCAGATGGATTAATAGAATTCAGGAATTCAACTTGAAAATTCAAGTCACAAAACTGGTTAGAGGTCTGGACTTGGCTAAAATTATGACTGATACAAACATGGAGTTAGCCTAGATAAATAATGTCTAGAATAAAGTATGAATCATACTACCATTGAATTTCAGCCATGGTATGTTGATATTTTTTTTTGTTATTTTTTTTTTTCTTCTGAAAAATGCTAAATGTCCAGAGCACATGTTAGACACTCAGAAAAGAACTCTAAGGGTGCAGGCTCAAAGGTGTGTATTAGTGTAGGGTTATTTATTTTGGAAAAACAAGGATGGAATCCTTTTATTTTGTTTGGAGGAATCACAATCTAGAAGGTATTAAATGAAATGCACAGCGGTGTTTGTGGAGGGCATTACACTGCCAAAACTATAGCTCATAAAATAATAAGAGCTGGTTTTTATTGGCCTTTCCTTTTCAAAGATACTCAAAAGTTTGTACAAAAGCGTGAACCTTTCCAAAGGTTCTCTTCCAATATAAAATTTTCAGGAGCATTGTTGTTGAATCCTATGACTCTGGAAGCACCTTTTTCCCAATGGGGAATTGATTTTATTGGGGAATTTGTAGAGAATTCTAGTGGAGGCCATAGTTGGATTCTTGTGGCTACATATTATTTCACCAAGTGGATTGAAGCAACCCCATCCAAGAAGGAAACCAAAAAAGTGGTAATGTATTTTCTAATGGATAATATCTTGACTAAGTTTGGTGTGCCTACTAGGTTGATAATGGACAATGCCATGTGTTTCAGGTCTAAGGTGTTTAAGGAATTTTGTGAAGACTATGACATTATTTTATCTTATTATTTTCCTTATCATCCACAAGATAATGGGCAGGCCGAGTCTAGCAACAAAAGCATAATGAAAATAATTAAAAGGACTTTGGAAAAGAATAAGAAATCAGGGTACTCAAAACTAAAGTTAGCCCTTTGGGATGACAGTGTAACAATAAAAAGAGAAATAGGGGTCTCCCCTTTTGAGATGGTTTATGGGACTCAGGCAAGATTGCCTTTGAATAACTTGTTACCTATCTACAAATTTCTAAAAGAAGAAGAATTTGAAGTGCAAGAACCTATGATGGAAAGGATGTGTTGGAATAGTCCCAAGGGATAACTGAGAGGGGGGGTGAATCAGTTAACAGCAAGTTAAATTATTTTCTCCAATTAATTAAAGAATATCATAAGCACATACACATTTAAGATAACACAAAATAGAACACCATAATTTTGGTTATGGGGAAACCAAACTAGGTAAAAACCCCAGTGGGAATTAGCACCCACACAGAACTATACTTGAGTATAATAATCCCTGTTAGAGGATCTTACAACCCTGTTAGGAGTTGATCTTTAAAAAGAAATAAGTACAGTGACCTAGTTAAGGGTCAGACCCTATTAGGAGTATTTTACAAATAACCTTGTTAGGGGTGAGGACTCACTATCCAAAAGCTCACTGCTTAATATTGTGAAGGTTGCAACCTTCAATAAAATAGATATACACTATATCTAAAAATGAATTGTTTAAGTAGACCTGCTATCTTGATCAGTTCCAATGAATTGTATATATACTCTCTTCTTCTTCACATAGATCTTTATCTGATGAATGAAATGGCTCTACTGTCCCAAAACAATTAGTATTCTGTTATGTTCTTCTTCTGTCTCTTTTCTTGTCATTCACACTTGGTGATCTTCAAATGAGTGACTATAACTATCTTCTCTAAAATATATGATCTTTGTTAGCTTTAGGAATCCCTTCAATGCTTCTTTAGTCATCCAAACTGAGCATGCAACATAATTAGAAATGCGCAACTCAAACTGAATAGACACATCGCTTCACATAGTCGGCTCCACCAAAGTTACCCAAACATCATGCTTCAAATGAAACATGATTAGCGCCTTTAGTTAATTATCTTAGACTCATAAGTAAAAATGAATATGAACACACATATCCCATAGATTGACACAACTGAAGAATCAATAAAATTATTGTCATCTTTCTGAGAATAATCTTCTAAAACCGTGTCTGGCAAATAGACTAACATAACTCAATTGTTACCGAACATCTGAATCTATGTGTATGTACATGGTGTAGTAACTATGTCTAAAACATAAAAACAACTGCACAAAGCTTCCACATATCTATACTGAAAAGTGAATACAGTTCACTATTGTATACTATATGTTGTCATCAATGAAAAACATACAGTTAGCTATTTGCATGGAAGAAAATCTCCAACAATCTCCCCCTTTGACATTGATGGAAACATATGATATGAAAAACACCATCAACTGAAAGTATCCTCCTTTTTACAATCTTCTCAATATCCTCATCAAAGGTTCATCTTCACTACAGCTCCTCTGACTGTGTTTTTATTTTCATGACTATATACTCCCCCAGAGTATATGCTCCCCCTTACTATATACTCCTCCTTTGACATCAATGGAAAAGGGTGCCAAATACTATTAAGCACAGATACTACTCTAGAAGTAGAGTAGTCAACCATTCATCAGTCACCAAGGACTGATGGTTTTGCTACACATTATAATCAGACTCAGGAAAGGGAATTACTCCCAACTTCTCCCTGAGATACTCAAAAGTATCTTTTGATAAAGGCTTTGTAAAAGTATCTGCTAATTGTTCTTTAGTGCTTACATAATCAAACTTTACTTTTTTGTCTATAACTTTTTCTCTTAGAAAATGATATTTTATTTCAATGTGTTTTGTCTTTGTGTGCATCATAGGATTCTTTGACATATTGATCATGCTAGTGTTGTCACAACGAATATCAATAGGATAATCAATCTAAATTCCAAAGTCTTTTATCATCTGTTTGATCCAAACAATTCTAGAACAATTCAATGTTGCTGCTACATATTCTACTTCATTTGTTGACTCAGAAATACAATTCTATTTTTTGCTTGTCCAAGTGACCAATCTATCTCCAAGGAATATTGTTCCTCCTGAGGTACTCTTTCTGTCATCAACACAACCTACCCAATCAACATCAATATACACATGAAGTTGTAAATTCTCTGAGTTAGGATACCATAAACCATAGTCTATAGTTCCCTTTAAGTATCCGAATATTCTTTTTATTTCCATTAAGTGGCTTTGTTTAGGTTCAGCTGCAAATCTTCTAACAATGCCAACTGCATTAGAAATATCAGGTCTAGATTGAGTGAGATATATGAGTTTTCCAATCATAGACTTGTATAGTATCGTGTCAACTGCTATGGAATCATCATCTTTAGAAAGCTTGCTTCATGTTATCATGGGGATGCTTACTGGCTTGCAATCTTCCATCTTGAAAGTATTTAATATCACCTTCACATATTTAGACTAATTTATGAATATGCCTTTGTCTGTTTGTTTTACATTTAATCCCAAAAAGTATTTAATAGGTCCAATCATGATCATTTCAAATTCACTCTACATCTCTCTTGCAAATTCTGCACTAAGATTTTCATTACCTCCAAAGATAATGTCATCAACAAAGATAGAAACAAGTAGTAAACCTTTAGGTGTTTCTCTAATGAATAGGTTGCAATCTGCTGCTCCCTTTTTGAATCCAATATTTGTTATGTAGCCATCAAGTCTCTCATACCATGCTCTTGGGGCCTGTTTAAGTCCATAGAGGGCTTTCTTTAGTCTGCATACCATGTCTGGTTTGTCTGAAAGTTTGAATCCTTCAGGCTTCTCTATGTAGACTTCTTCCTTTAAGTCACCATTCAGGAAAGCTTACTTGACATCCATCTGATATACTTTGAAGTTCTTGAATGTTGCATAGGCTAAAAATAACTTTATAGCTTCCAATCTTCTTACTGGGAAAATGTATCAAAATAGTCAATTCCTTCTCTTTGTGCATATCCTTTACATACCAATATTGCTTTATTTCTTATGACTGTCCCATCTTCATTCATTTTTTTCTGAATATCCACTTAGTTTCAATCACATTCTTGTCACAAGGTCTAGGGACCAATTCCCATGTGTCATTTTTCATTATTTGATCTAATTCTTCTTGCATAGCACTTTGCCAATCTGAATCATTACATGCATCTTCAAAACTTAAGGGTTCAATCTGTGAAAGTAAGAATACCTCTTCATCAACGGTTGAACCTTTTTCTCTAGATCTTGTCAAGACTTTACTGCTCTGATCTCTAATGATATCTTCTTTAGAGTGGTATTCGGATGTGTATTTTGAGATCTTAGGTGTGAAAATCTCATCTGTAATCTGTGATTCTTCTTGACTTGGTTCAGGTTTATTGCATGATACATCAATATAGTCAAACATTTATTCAAAAATTGTATCCTTATTGATAGGTGTAGGTTCATCTTCAATCATAGGTGCATATTCATAATATCTCTCTTGAATCATGAACTTCTCATCAATCTTCACATGTGCACTCTCAATGATTTTCTTCAACCTTAAATTAAAAAATATGTAAGCTTTTCTCTCAGTAGAGTAACCAAGAAAAATATCTTCATTTCTTCTAGCATCAAATTTTCCAACACCATCATCTCTTTTGATGTAGCACTTGATTCCAAAGATTCTGAAGTATTTTACTGTAGGTACATTACCAAACCAAAGTTCATAAGATGTTTTTTTTGTGCCTGGTCTTAGTTGAATTCTGTCGATAGTATGACTGTTGTATTAACTGCATCTCTCCAATAGGTGTGTGCAACTTTTCCTTCAATCATGATAGTATGCGCTGTGTCAAGTATTATCCTATTTCTCCTTTCTGCAATTCCATTTTGTTGAGGGGTTTTGGGTTAGTTGTCTTTTGATCCCATGTTCTTCGTAGTACTCAAGAAACTTATTAGAGGTGAATTCTCCTCCTCTATTATATCTCAGACATTTTATCTTTAATCTAGATTCATTTTCAACTTTAGCTTTTAATATTTTGAACTTCTCATAAGCTTCAAATTTGTCTTTCAAGAACGCAACCCACATCATCCTGGAGAAATCATCAACAAACAAAATAAAATACCTTTCACCATAGTGTGATCTTGTTTGGGTAGGTCCACATAAGTCTGTATTTATTAGATCTAATTTGTTCTCTGCAGAGTTCATTTTTCTTCTGAATGAGGTCCTCACATGTTTTCCCATCACACATTCCCTGCACATAGTATCAACTAGTCTTGCAATACTAGGGGGTAAGTGCAAGAAGTTGGGTACCAATTCCACGGAAGTCTTGTGGGCTTGAAAATTGCTGCTAGAAATGGGCACCCATTTTTAAAAAATTGGGCACCCATCTTAGGCTCGGACACCCAATCCAAAATTCAAAAAATGGGTGCCTTTTCTTTTTCAAAACGGGTGCTCATTTTTTTATTTTTTTATTTTTTTAAAACTCACTTTTACATGCCGATTTATTACATTTAAGAAATGGGTACACATTTTTAACGTGTGCCCATTTTTTAAAATTTGAATTTACCAAACCACCATTTACATTGGATTTTGGTTCGGGACAGGTTTGGTGGGACCAAGCCTATGCTTGGACCTCCAAAATAATGGCTAAGGCATTTGAACACTAGATTTCTGTCTTGCCGTAATTTGTTGAGGGTCTTCCTAATGGAATTTTTTGATGAAATTAAAACCCATTATAGATCTTACTATCTAGATTTCAAAAATATAAATTTTATAGTGATATAATAAATTTTTCTATTTTTACAATATTTATTAATCAAAAGTGGTACCTAAACTTAAAATAGTAAGGTTCACTAAAACTTTAATAACTTTTTTGATTTTAGGTTTTTTAAAAAATGAATTATATGAGACCAATCTACATAGAATTTTATTCAAAATAAAATAAAAAAAATTGCAAAAAAATGAAATTTTCATCAAATTATGGTGGTCGTACACGAGAGGTTTTGAAAATGTACTTTATAGTCAATTAAAAATTAATAAAAAATATATTCAATTAAAAAAAAAGCAAAAATATTCTGACCAATCTTTGATGTGTTAGGTACCTTCCTCCAAAAGGATTTAGAAAAATTCATTTATTTACTTCAAAATAGGGTGATCGTACACATGGGGGGTATGGTCCTAAAACAGGCATTTTGAAAAAGAGGTTTTTAAACATGCCTACTAATTATATTTTCTACCATGTGGGTATTCAAATAAATTACATATTTTAAAAATAGACTCCGAGTAATACATTTTATATTAGTGGATTTTTTTGATAATTGCCTCAAATTTTGACATCAATTGACAAAAAATTTGAAAAATAGGGAAAATACTTCCACTTTTTGCCCAAAAGTGGGACTCAACTTCTTGCAGCCACCCTAGGAAGGTCTCTTACTTCCTTTACATTACTTATCTTCACTATGTTGTCAAAATTGATATGACAAAGTCTCTTATGCCATAGCCAACTATCATACACTTTTGCAATAAAACAACTTACTTTAGAGTTAAGTTGAAAAACATTACCTTTGGTTTTTGAACCTGATGCAATCATGTCTCCTTCTTTGTTGTTGATAATGCATCTGTTGTTTTTGAATTCCAATTGATATCCTTTATCTAGAAATTGTCCAAAACTAAATAGGTTATGATGCAAACCATCAACATACAGAACATCATCTATTTTGTTCTTTCCATCTAATGTGATAGATCCCCTGCCAATGATAGGTTTGGGAGTGTTATCTCCAAATCTAACCATGCCACCTTTGTACTTGTCTAGATGTACAAATCTATCTTTGTCTCCTATCATGTGATGTGAACACCCACTATCTATGATCCATTTTGTTCTGATGTCAGCTTGTGAAACTAAAGCCAATTCTTGTGCTTTCTTTTCATCTTCAATTTCTATTAGATCAATCATTTTTTCATTATCCTTAATTGCAACAAATCCAATTTCATCTTCTCCTGAATTATCATCAGTTACACCATCCCCAGCATGATATTATTCCTTAGTGTATTTGGGTTTGTAATCTAATTTGTACTTCTTGACTCTTGTAGGACACTTGGATGCAAAGTGGCCAACTTTGTTACATGAAAAACATTTGAATGGTAATTGTCCTTCATATTTTCCTTTACATTTTATTTCCTTTTTAGCTATCATAGAAATGATTTCTTCTAGTTCTGTATCAACTTCTTCATGCTCAACATTACTAGTGATGTTTAAAGATTTCTTACAATGGACTGAGGCTTTGAAAATTGTTTCCATTTTAGGTTCTGTCTTCAATCTTGATATCTCAAATGCTGATATTTTACTAATCAAGGTTTCTCTTTTGAATTCCTTTGAGAATTGCATGGTTTCATCCAAGATGTTTATCTTTCTTTCATAATCTTCTATCAATGTGGTCATCAGTTTTCCCATTATATCATCCTCTAAAATTTCTCCACCGTTGTTCGTAATTCTTGAGATTGCTTCATTAATCCTCTGATTGTAAGCTCTGATATTTTCTTCAGGTAGCATCTCTAAATTGTTTTGTCTTTTCTTCCATGTCTTTCTATGTGCATTCTTGGCTTGGATGTCTCCTTCAAAAATGTCTTCTAGGTATTTCCAAATTAAATATGCTTTGTCTGCCTTCTTGATCTCATAAAATTCACTGTCAGATAGGGCACTGGTTAGAGCTTCTTTGGCAATTGCATTTTGGGTGAATACTTTCTTTTGTTTATTAGTAGAATCTTCTTGTGCAAGGTTCTTCAAGGTGGGAACATCTATTGCATGAGTAGAAATCTCATAAATCTCAAAACCAACACATTGAAGATGTGTTATCATTTTGTTCTTCTAGTCAAGATAATTCTCTCCATCAAACTTAGGACTCTCTTTCCTAAAGTACGCCATTTGATCTACCTTAAGCTGTTAGAATTTCTCTCCAAGGCACTTGGTTCTGATACCAATTGTTGGAATAGTCACAAGGGATAACTAAGAGGGGGGTGAATCAGTTATCAGCAAGTTAAATTATTTTCTCTAATTAATTACAGAATATCATAAGCACATACACATTTAAGATAACACAAAATAGAACACCACAATTTTGGTTATGGGGAAACCAGACTAGGTAAAAGCCCCGATGGGAATTAGCACCCACAAAGAATTGTACTTGAGTATAATAATCCTTGTTAGAAGATCTTACAACCCTGTTAGGAGTTGATCTTTACAAAGCAATAAGTATAGTGACTTGGTTAAGGGTTGGACCCTGTTAGGAGTCTTTTACAAATAACCCTATTAGGGGTGAGGACTCACTATCCAAAAGCTCATTGCTTAATATGGTGAAGGCTGCAACCTTTAGTAAAACATATATACACTATATCTAAAAATGAACTGTTTAAGTAGACCTACTGTCTTGATCAGTTCCAATGAATTATATATATACTCTCTACTTCTTCACATAGATCTTTATCTGATGAATGAAATGGCTCTACTATCCCAAAACAATCAGCATTTTGTTATGTTCTTCTTTTGTCTCTTTTATTTTCATTCACGCTTGGTGATCTTCAAATGAACTACTATAAGTATCTTCTCCAAAAGATATGATCTTTGTTGGCTTTAGGAATCCCTTCAATGCTTCTTTAGTCGGCCAAATAGAGCACGCAACATAATTAGAACCGCGCAACTCAAACTAAATAGACGCATTGCTTCACATACTCAACTCCACCAAAATTACCCAAACATCATGCTTTAGATGAAACATGATTAGCACCTTTGGTTAATTATCTTAGACTCATAACTAAACATGAATCTAAACATGCATATCCCATAGATAGATGCAACTGAAGAAACAATAAAATTATTGTCGGCTTTCTGAGAACAATCTTCTGAAACTATGTTTGGAAAACAGACTAACATAACTCAACTGTTACTAAACATCTAAATCTACGTGTATGTACATGGTGTAGTAACTATGTCTAAAACATAAAAACAACTGTGCAAGGCTTCCACATATCCATATTGAAAAGTGAATACAGTTCACTGCTATATACTATATGTTGTCATCAATGACAAACATATAGTCAACTATTTGCACAGAAGCAAATCTCCAACAGGATGGTCCAGTTGGTGGAATTGGAAGAGATCAGAACTGAAGCACATAACAAAAACCTTAAAATTCAACAACAATCAAAGTACTTATTTGATAAAAGAGCCACTAAAATAAAAATTTAGATCAATGATATGGTACTTCAATGGAATGCAAGGAAGGAAGGGAAGGAAAAACATGGTAAGTTTGAGTCATTATGGATGGGCCCTTTTGTGATTCAAAATTTTCATGGACAAGATTCATACTTTCTGGTGGACTCTAATGGTGAGATACATGAATTTCCTATGCATGGACAACTCATGAAATACTATTTCTCATAATTTTACTTTTCCATGCACAGTAGTTTAGATTTCCCTATTTTTAGCCTTGGTTGTTTTGTGTGTGTATGTACAGTTTTTTTTAGTGTTTGGTCTACGTCCCAAATTTTTGGATTCTAATGTCAATCTTGCAATTAAATTTCCCTAGTTGGAGACATTTTTGGCACTATACTCTAAAAATTTTTGTATTTCAAAAATGGACTTTCCTGCGTAAACGATTTTCAATTTTAGTTTTTTCATGTCAAAAAGGTTGTAAAATTATGTTCAAGTCCTCTAGCGGTCATCTTTCATGTTTATTTGCATAGTCACGATGTTTACCTCAAATGGTATTTTAAATGTAAGTGTGAGAAAGTGGATGTATTATTACATGGTTGCGCAATCATGACGGTTTTGTAAAGTGTCAACTTGAATGCGCGATTGAGCGATAGGGTCATCAAAATGTTTATCGCTCACTCACAATATAATTTCATTACAAGCATTTCAGTCCACGAGTATGTGAGTGAGGAAGGATTTATGTCATCAGCTACTCACTGAGGTAACTTGGTTTTAAAATTTTGTTGTGTGAGTATGCGCCTAAAAGAAGTCTTATGTAAATCGCTCACTCACTGATCTTTGTCTCATGTTGTCTTTTGTTGTGGGAGTGTGCAAGTGTAGTAAAAGGTGAATCATCGCTCACTTTCTGAGATTTTTTGTATAACTTATTTTCAACTAAGAGTGAGTGACGTAGTGTGTTTTAATATTTTTTGAATGTTATCGCTCACTCGCTGGTTAAATTCATCTAAAGTTTGTGGTTCTGCAAGTGCACGACCAAGGAGAAAGATGGTGTCATCACTCACTCGTGATGGTGGTTTCAATTAGTATTTGTGATCATCCAATGTGTGACTGAAGAGGATTTTTATGCCATATCTCAATTGCCAATGATCAACGGCTAATATTTTTGAGTTGCAAGTGTGTGAGTAAAGGATTTTTATTTTTTTTCTCACTCGCTAAGGCTTAGCGATTATCATAAAATGGATAGCGAGTGAGTGATAAGGTTAATGTATGTTCTCAGAGGGCTTATCACTCACTTTCAAGGGTAAGAAGATCAAATCAAAAGGGTGTTGTGAGTATGCGACAAGGTGAAAATTCAAGTAGTGGTTTCAGTCATCACTCACTCGCCAAGGTTCAAATGTGATGAGATATATTGATGCAAGTGCGTGACTAAAAGGGTTAAATAAAAATCAACGGTTATCTCTCACTCGCTAGATAATCTTGATGATGAATAAGGATGTAATTAGTGTGCGATGGAATAAAATGAAGAGATTTGTCGCTCACTCATGCAAAAAAATTTTGAATGTCTATTTTGTATAGCGAGTGCGCGATAGCATGCCATCTATCTCATTCCCAATTTTAAATGCCAGAAAGAAAGAAATTTATAGTCTATTCCAGTGAGGATACAGAGTTTTGAATTAATGGTAACACTAGTTGTAGGAGCCAACGACATGATTTTGTAAGTGTGAGAAGTTGCAGTAAAGAAGACAAGATGTGGATTTGATGGGCTACAAGTATATCTAATTTTCTAGGATTTTGTACAATTCTCATTTTCTGCTTTCATAACTTCTTGAGTAGATTGCAGAGCATATTTTCTGAGATTGATTTTGCAGAAGGAAAGATGAGTCAGGATACTTCAAGTGCAGCTTCCAAGGGAACTAGGAAGAAAGAAGTTATAGCAAAGAAGTATTTAGATGAATTTGCATACCTCTTATCAGTAACCTCTAATTCAAATAATGTCAACTGGGAAGAATGGAAGGACAAATGGCACCAATGTAGGAACCCAGTCACACTCAATTATTCTGGTAATTCTCTATTTCATTAATTCTCGAACAATAGGGTTAATTCAATCCCTATTTGTAATTTGTGGAATCTGAATATGGAAAAATTAATTATTCCTAATGTCTACATTGATGTCGACTTAATCAAAGAGTTAGCTAAGAATGACTGTCCAATAGCCAGAGTAATTAGGAAGAAGAACAAAGAATCCCTAGTGGCTATAAACAGAAAGATGGTAGCTGAGGTTTTTAAAATTGCTGGTGAAATCTGTACTGAAATTGAATTAGACAAAATACAAGCTGACTATGAGAAATGAGAGAAACTCATAAAGAAACATGAGAGTCCCATGTTCATACATAGATTGGATAGAAATTTGGTGATAGTTATAGACAATGTAAAACTTCCTTTTAACTTGACCTTCTTCAATAATTACATCAAGTGTACAATCTACGGTTTGAGAAAAGTGTTGGGTTTTGATGTAGATTTAACTACTCCTATTGACCTGTTAATGATGGCCATGGATATTCAGCATCCAGAGGTCAATATTGGTTTTGATTATGTAGGATATATAGTTGACGCCATACATACAACAGTGGTGGAGATACAACAGGATGTGCCTGTTCCTACTTTCAAGCATTACTCACACTTGATGTTCCTAATTTTATATTACAATAGGGCATATATAGAAAAGGAGATTGAATTGTTTGATTCGGAGTATGGGGTAGAAATGCCAATTCAGAGATGGACCCATGTATGGGATAGTGCTTCTATACACTCTTCTTTTGTTTATTTTCATAATTGGATTGTTGATCCAATTTTAGATATGTTGGGGGTAAAAAGGGAGAGGTTGTCAATTGAAGTTAGGAGACTTCTAAGACCATGGAGTTTCATTCAGGGCTGGTCTATTAGTCATAATTGGGGTGAATTATTTTTCTTTGATCAATTTACTATCATTAGCATTTATGGTTGCTCACAGCCACCCCATGTTCTTCCTAAATTTGTTCCACTTAGAATTTCGTTCTTAAATTTTATTTGGCAAATTACCTGGGTAGATAAAGAATTCTTAGAAGGGCACAAGAAGGGTACTTTTACCCCTAGGTTATGAGTGGGATTTGATTTTTCTATAGGGAAAATAACTTTTGAATAGATCAATGGCTTCTTAAAGCAATATAGATTATCCACCACAATGTCAACATTCTGTGACCTAGAATAATTCATTTAGGTAGCCTTAAAAAGTATGACTCCCTAGAAACATGTGAGAGATAAGGAGGACTTAGATGAGGAATATGTTGTGAGGAATAAAATGAACAGAGTTAAAATTTAAGAGAGAAGAAGAAAATGGAAAGACCTCACGAGAGTAGAAGCTGAGTCAAAAGAATAAGGTGGTTCTTTTTCTGGATTCTTCATGATACCCTATACTTGCAAAAATTTGAGAAGATTCTAGAATCATATAATAACTTGATGGCACACGTGCCAAAGATCAGTGCTCAGGATGCACAATCTCAAGGATCCCCACACACAATGGCCTTACATGATAAAGAACATTTAGAACAACATGAACATCCTCAAGAAGAAGAGGAAGAGGCTGGTGAATAAGCTACTTCTAATAGGGATCCACCTAAAAAGAAATGAAAAATAGAAGGTGAGATGACTCAGGATAGAAAAATCATGGCCAAGGTAGTGGTAACAAAGCATGGAAAGTACTTCATAAAAATTAGGAAACAATTGTAGAAAATGCCACAAGATGAAGGCCAAGGAGAAAACCAAATGATCTTGAATATAGAAATGGATGAAAGGGTAATGATGGCCAATGAATTCATGAAGGATGATGAATTCATAAAATTAGAAGAATTCAAGAGTTTATTGATCAAACTGAAGCAAAAGGACTTAAGGAAAAACCTAATAACAGGGGAATTACAAGAGGAAAAGAATGAGGAAATTGTAAAGATACTTTAGGAATATGATCCTGAGAGAGAACTGATAACTATGGAACAAGCTAGTCTCTTGGTACAAAACAATGGAGTGTTACTAATTCCTTATTGGGACTTACAATTCACTTTCATCATTAATCAGATTAGGAGACAAGAAACAGAGTTTGAAATAGATGATGTGTTAAGAGGATCAAGTTTTGATCCTAAGTCTAAAACTCTGGCCATTTTCTCCCTTTCCCCCACAACACAAAAGACTCTGGTTCTGAGTATAAGAGAAGAAAGAAAAGTAGACAGAATGATTTGGAATCTGCAGAATACTAGTGATACTGAGATTGCCCATTTGATGAACCAAGTTTCATTTATGAACTTTGCTAAAACTGAAGATCTATCTAAGAGATATGAACAAACTTTCAACCAAATGATCGTACTGGCCAAGAAGAATGAAGAGGTTATGGTTCATAAAAATTCCTTGGAGGAAGAAATAGAGAAAGTGAAAAATGAATTATAGGAAAAGTAGGTAAATGAAGTTCCTCAGATGGTTGAAAAGGTTAAGATATATACTTCAACAAAAATAGAGGGTGATTTATCACCAAAAGAAGATCAGACAAAAGAGCCTACAAAGGAATAGAATGATAATGTTGTTTCTATAGTTTCTTCCATACTACAACAATGGGTGGGTGTATTAAAAAAGAATACTTCACTTTTACACACATTTTATGGACCATTGCAAGATGCTTCCAAGACTGCTACAGAGGCTATGACATTTCTTTAGCCTAATTTCAAGACTTGCTCAGGAACAAATATATTAATGGATAAATTAAAGAAAACAATGTTATATAGTGATGATTTTCCTGATAAAGTCACAGAGACCATTGAGATGGTAAATGTTTTAAATACTACTTATGCTTTCTGAAATGGAAAAGGTGAATTGATAAATAATACATTATAGTTGTTTGGTGATTAGTGATGATGATGCTAACATCCTAAAACCTATGATGATGCACTCATTCCCAAAATCTATGATGATGCTAACGTCCTAAAACCACAGCCAAAGTGGGAGAAGGAATTTGATGAAATCTAGAAGGATGAGGATGTAAAAAACACTTGGAAAATGATACAGATGCAGGTTATTACAATGAATTATTCGATAACTTGTTTAAAGTTGAGTTGGATATGAATTTTTTTTTTTTCGAGGCAAAGATAATTGTAGATTCTAGGTGGAAAAAAGCCTTGGCCAAGCTAGAGCAAGAGAAAGCTTTTAGTTGGCCCACCACCTAGGAGGTGAATGGGTGGGAAACGAAGCTGAAAGCATGAGAAGATATTTTCAAAGCAGCAATAACTTCTGTTTGACTTTGTAGATCATTTGCCACTCATGTTTTTTTTCCAAGTGGTTATTTTTTAAAAATTAAAGTTGTTGCAATATTTTGTATTTTTCCCATGTAGTCTGAAGCTTGTTGCATCCTTAGTTATAAAATAATTCCAAGACTACTGGGAAAGGGATAGCCATTTTTCTTTTGAAATACAATTGTATTGTATAAACTTTGGTTTGAGACCAATTTTTGATAAGGGTTTTAAAAGTCCATCAACAATTTCTATTTTGATATGAATACAAGTAAAAATCCATCAACAGTTTTTGAACTTATGATGAATACTTGTCTTTATTTCTGTGCTTTGAGTGTTGCTTAAATTGAGTGATCAAGGGTTGTTTAATTTATGTTTCTGTTAGGAAGATTTTGAAGTTATCTCGGGATTTATTTTAAGGAAAGATTAAAATGCCTTTAGGATTATTTCATTAAAAATTAAAGTGAGTAATGAATTTGATGATCATTTCAGTATATGTGTGAGAGTTAATATATAAGGTATATCTATTTTTCAGTTTTAGATCTATAGATTTTTATGAGTTTATATTCATGCAAAGTGGTTATAAATCTTTAGAGTGACTCCATACCCTAGGATATGCACTAGTCTATTTTTCAATTGGAGTGGATGACTAAAACTATCAAATTGATCTTTACTATTCTGGTATAGTCTGTCAAATAAATATTATAGAAGTTAGAATCTGTAATTCCACTCTGCACTTGATGGAATAAATGTCATAATTTGAATATCCTAAGTGAAAAAGGGGTAAACCCACCCAAATTTGTGGAACTCAAAGTGTAGAGGGTTTGAAAACCCTATTTTCTGTCACTCTGTTTCTTTCTTAATCAGTGTTTGGGATAATAGAGCAAGCTTACTGCAAGTATTTTATGTGTTAGCAAGAAAAGTAACTAACAGGTCCATCTCTCCATGGATTTCAAAGTCTTCAAAAGTAGCCTCTGGTCTACAAGGATCTCTTCTTTTTCTTGCATAGGGGCTTCCTCATCACTCCCCTCTTCATCCACTCTAGAGTTTCCACTACTGCCCTTTTGGACTTGTTCCTTAAGCCTTTCCATTTTTTTCCTCATCCACTTCCTTTCTAATTCATTCTCCTTCACTACCCTTAGTAGTTCAACATTTGTCATTCTACATGGTAATTCACCATCTTCTCCTCATTCATACATGATTACAACTTGTCTTCTTCCAAAGATCTTATGTTGCTCTGATACCACTTGGAGCAAAGCCACAAACTATATCACAAAAGGGAATCACCAATGTTCAAAGACCCTTTCCACACTCCTACAATTTAGCGATCTGACAGAGTTACCAAACCCACATTCAAGACTAATCATCTTACTAGCCTTAAGCACATTCAAGGGACTATAACACCAAAAATTGAACCCAACACTTTAGTGATGGAACAAGGGTTCAATAAAGTATACACATTCTTTTCAAATGTTATTGAGGACAAAACCTACACCCATTCACTCTTAGGACACTTTCTTGATACCCAAGTCTACTAAGGGCTACAAGGATCAAATAGGAATTTTTGACAAAAACTTACTGCAAATTTCATCTCCTCAAGTCTATGGAACCCTTATAGGTTCCAAAAATTCCACTCTCAACACCATACAATTTAGGATCTATGGCCAATCACCCAACTCTTCAAATGCTTAAGTTCTCCTCTAGGCCTAAAGACCAATTAGGCCTCCCTTAAAAAAGAAAGTGTCCCAAAATAGATCTAATTCACCACCACACAAATTGGGACATGTGTAGGATCATGAGAAACTTCCAATTCCTTGTTTTCAAGTCTTTTTTCCATTCCTAGGCCGAGTTGTGACACTATTTTTAGAATTTTGAACAGTTACATAGATATGTCTGTCCATGGGGTTTAATCATTGCTCTCACAATAGAAATCCTCGAGATCCAAGACACCAAAATTCTTGTGGTATATCCTCAACCCTTTCTTTCCACCAAGGTTTAGATTTTTCCCATGGTGGAATCTCTGGGAATGAGGAATTTTCTTTCAAAACCCTAGTTCAAGCATGTAAGCGACCAGTCTGTGGTTGAAAAGAAATATCTCTCATATCATTTGACTTTAAGACATTATACCACTTGCATTCATTAGGGAATTCACCAGAATACCTTCTAGAATCATTCATTTTCCCATATGAATTTGTACAAATCCATACTATGATGAAAATAACGAGAATTATAGAGAAAAAATGGTTATTTTATTGATCTAAAAGTATTTTTATTACAATAGATTCACTGCAACCTTGGAGTAAGGTTTTTCAACCTTTTTGTACAATTTCCAAACAATTCCAACCGACCAAAGTGTTTGTGAATGTTGGAATTCAAAAGTTGCATTTGCAAAATGACAACATTGACAACTTCTTAAGAAATGTTCTATCGGCTTACACCGCCTCTAGTAAATCAATCATAAATTTGTTCATAATGTCTATACAATCAAGTTCTCATAGCTATAGCTTCAATATATCTCATATATGATGTACTCAAGCTCACATGCTCTGGAATTACTTTATTGTCTACCTAATCTAACCCATCCTACCCTCAATTAGCCAAATTTGACCAAGGTAGACAACAGGGCTTATAAACATACCTTGGGTCTCCTATTCTCACCTGTAGGACTTTATTATCCTTGATCACATTTTTGGGATCCTTGATCCATCCAATAATCTAACCCTCTACTATATCCATTATCATTCCCTGAAGTGATGTATCTGGAGGTGCTTTGCACCAAATTCACCCCCCCACCCCTCTTGGTTCTTCTATATATCAAAAATTGGTATCAAAGATTTGTGCCCTTGACTAAGTCTAATAGCTTGGGAGAGATCCTTAAGGGAGATATGGGGTTTTATAGAAGACAACTTGATGTGGTTGAGCACATTATTGAGAAACTTAAAGACCACTTGAAGATCTCTACACGTAAGAGACAAGAGCTTCTCAAATAGTTGACTGAAAGTCAAGATCATATTGAACACCTTTCTGGGAAAAGTGGATCTCATGAATATGCAGTTGAAGCTATATTTTTGGAGAATGAACAAATTTACAAGGATAAAAATGACATGCACAAGATGCTTGAAAAGCTAAAGCTAGAAAAATTAAAAAAATGTAAACAAAGTGGGAAAACTTATAATTAATAATGGATGAAGAGCTAGAAGAAATGAGAGCTACAAATGAAGCTAAGAAAGTTTGTGAGGATGCCTTAAAAGCCAAAGATAAAACCCTAGGAGCTAAGGTGGATGAAACTTTTAGATTTTAGCTTGAAATTGCTATATTGAGGGAACATCTACATGAGACTAATAAAGAATATCTTAATGCCATAGATGCGAATGAACATATGATAGACGAGAATGCAAAGCTAAAAGAAAATTTGAAGAATGCTAATGACCTGTTGAATAAGTTCAACAAGAGTTCTGCTAAAATTGATGGAAAACTCTTAAAACAAATGATACATGGTGAAAGACAACAAATAGGTTTATTCCAAATTTAAATAGGTTGGTGAGTCATCTATATATCTATATATATGTATATGTATATATATGTATGTATATATACATGTATATATATATTATATATATATATACATATGTATATATGTACTTATATATATATATGTATATATGTATATGTATATATATATATGCATAAATAT
>MU225568.1:925638-942772 GCA_018584345.1 Thuja plicata
TATATATATACATATATATATATACATATATATGTGTATATATATATATGTATATGTATATATATATATGTATATATATATATATATATATCTGTGTGTGTGTGTGTATTTGGACTTGTTCTTTAAGACTTTCTATTTCTTGCCTCATCCAATTCCTTTTTACTTCATGCTCCTTCACTACCCTTAGTAGTTCTGCATTTTTCATTCTAGATGGTAATTCACCATCTTCTCCTCCTTCAGACATGATTGCAACTTGTCTTCTTCCAAAGATCTTACGTTGCTCTGATACCACTTGGAGCAGAGCCCCAAACTATATCACAAAAGGGAATCACCAATGTTAATAGACCCTTTCCACACTACTACAATTCAGGGCTCTGATAGAGTTCCCAAACCCACATTGAAGACTAATATTCTTACTAGCCTTAAGCACCCTCAAGGCACTAGAACAACACAACTTAAACTAAACATGTTAGGGATGGAACAAGGGTTCAAAAAAGTATACACATTCTATTCAAATTTTATTGAAGATAAAACCTACACCCATTCACTCTTAGGAAACTTTCTAGACACCCAAGTCTACTAGGGGCTAGAAGGATCAAATAGGAATTTTGACAGAAACTTACTAACAATTTCATCTCCTTAAATGTATGGAACCCTTATAGTTTCTAAACATTCCACTCACAACACCATCCAAGTTAGGATCTATGTCCAATCACCCAACTCTTCAAATGCTTAATTTCTCCTCTAGGCCTAAAGACCAATTAGGCCTCCCTTAACAAAGAAAGTGTCCCTAAATGGATCTAATTCACCACCACACAAATTGGGGCATGTGTAGGATCATGAGAAACTTCCAATTCCTCATTTTCAAGTCTCCATTCCATTCTTGGGCCAAGCTGTGATACTATTTGTAGAATTATCGACAGTCACATATAAATGTCTGTCCATGGGTTTTAATCATTCCTCTCACAATAAAAATCCTCTAGATCCAAGACCCCAAAATTATTGTGGTATATCCTCAACCCTTTCTTTCCACCAAGGTTTAGATTTTTTCCATGGTGGAGTCTCTGGGAATGAGGAATTTTCTCTTGAAACCCTAGTTCAGGTCTGTCAACGACCAGTCTGTGGTTGAAAAGAAATACCTATCATTTCCTTTCACTTTAAGACCTCAGACCACTTGCATTCATTAAGGAATTCACTAAAATACCTTCTAGAATTAGTCATTTTTTCATATGAATCTATATAGATCAGTACTATGATGATAATAATGAGAGTTACAGAGAAAAAGGAGTTATTTTATTGATCTAAAAGTTGTTTTCTTACAATAGATTCACTCCAACCATGGAGTAAGTTTTTCAACCTTTTTGTACAATTTCCAAATAATTCCAATCGACCAAAGTGGTTGTGAACTTTGGAATTCAAAAGTTTCATTTGCAAGATGACAACATTAACAACTTCTTAACAAATGTTCTATCGGCTTACACCATCTCTAGTAAATCAAACATAACTTTGTCCGTACTATCTGTACAATCAAGCTCTCTTAGCTATAGCTTCAATATATTTCATATATGTTGTAATCAAGCTCACATGATTTGGAATTACCTTTATTTATGCCTAATCTAACCCATCCTACCCTCAATTATCCAAATTTGACCAAGGTACACAACAAGGCTTATAAAGACACCTTATGTCTCCCAGTCTCACATGTAGGAGTTTATTATCCTTGATCACATTTTTGGGATCCTTGATCCATCCAATAATATAACCCTCTAATGTATCCATTATCATGCCCTAAAGTGATGTATTAGAGGTGCTCCTACACTAGATTCACCCCCCACCCCTCTCAGTGCTTCTATATATCAAAAATTGGTATCAAAGTGTAGACACCCGAAAATAGACAGGCTTGTGACTTTACATTAAAAACACTAATTTTAATCTATTAATTAATGGTTTTTTAATCATTAATTAATCATCTATTTTATTCTAAATTCATTCCCCAAATCATTTAACCAAACTCCCAAAATTAATTAAATAATTGGTTTTATTTAATTAATTAACCATTAATCGATTAATTACCATTAATTAATTAATTAAATTCAATTTCCTATAGTTTAAATTAAAATATTTAAACTTACTAATTAAATTCTTCTAGTTAAATTAATTTAATTTCATAAAATAAAGCAATTCTAAATAAAAAAGAATTAAATTATCTCACATGTTGAAAACATTAATTAAATAAATGAATTAAATATTCATTTATCTTCAAAGAGATAACTCCAATCAGATCACATGGGTTACTCCACCCATCTCTCCAGTCCACATGGATAACTTCACCCACCTCTTTAGTTCAAAAAGGTAACTCAAAATTAGCTCTTCAGTCAACCAAACTCTATCTCCTCTTTACTAAATGAAGAGGTGGAGTTTACTGATGGCTTCTCCAGTTCCTTTCAATCACAACCATTCATCTCCCTATCTCTAGGATTGATCTAAACCATTCATATCATCTTTCATTCCTATATAATAAACCCTTCATAACCATTTGAAGGATCCAGGATTTCAAGCTCTTGTGCGCCATTACTCTGTCAGTTTGGTTCTAGCATTCAAGTCATCTTGCGATCACACCCATTTCAATTTGAAAATTATCGATGCTTCTCAAGTCATAGACGCTACCCACACCAATACTGAGCATCAAAAATAGCATTTCAGAAGGAGTAGAGAGAGACAATAGAAGATTCAAGCACTTTGGGCTTTGCATTCATTTGTTTTCCTTTCATTGCTTGTACATTTTATTGATTACATTTCAAGTTATTCATTTTGGTAGCTTTGTGTACTTGATTTATATCATTTGTAAAACCATTGCTACTAACCCTTTCCTTTGGAAAGCTTGGGAACCATGAATCAGGAAAAGAGAGGCGTACATTTTGGTGAACCCGACGTGAATCAAACAACCTGAATATCTCTTGCAAATGACAAAGAGAATTGATCAGCCACGACCGTATAGTCACAGACCTAAAAATTTGTATTTTTTTTATATCTGTGTTATTTTGCAATTGCTGGTATTCTGTTACACTTGACGAAATTGTCCCACAATCAAATGGTTTAATACCGCAATCGATTGTAGGTTTCCACATTTCTTTTCTGTCATTTTCTGGGTCTCTGTCTTTTCTATAGTTTTCTGCAATTGACCGATTGGTACTGCAATCAGAAGAATTGTACCACAATTGATCGATCCAGACTACAATTGAGTGATACAGACCACAATTAATTTTGCATTATCACAAGTGAAAGTGTTTTGCCAAAATTGCTACTTTTAGGCCGCAATCGCCTATTATTTACTACAATTTCCTATGCATTACCGCAATCGCCTGCAAAATTTCTCATCAGGGCCAAATTCTTTATCTTTCTATCTGAAAATCTGATACTTTCTTTATTTTTCTACAGGATGACGAGTTCCCACGAACAGGAAGGGTAAGTTTTCGGTGAGTATCATTCATTATTTCAAAGTTACACATACTCTCATTTTGCAAAAATCCTTTTGATACTAACTTGTTTAAACAAAGAAAATTAAAAAGAATTCACTTGTCGATTTGGGTTTAAAAAGAACAGTGTTTTTCAAACATCTCACATCTCACATTTTAGATTTGGGCTTAAAATTGATGTGGGGACTAAAATTGAACAAAGCAAAGAATTTCTTGATTTGGTGCATTAAAATTGAACAAGCAATCAACACTTACTTTTGGGCTTAAAACTAAACACTTATGCTTGTATGGTGGTGTATCTTAGTTCACATTTCAAACTTTTGGAGCTTAATCGATTTACCTTGTGTCTTGAGTTTTGCGTGCACTTGCACAATCTGTTAGATTAGACACCTTTATACTTTTTAGAAAGGCCTATCCAAGGAATGTGCTTCTTCCTTGGAGAACAACCTTAAACTGGTAATCCTTCCGATCGGTATATAAACAAGGTATGAAACAAAGTTCCAACTTATCTAGCCAAGCTCAGGTGAGGTGTGTTGGTGATAGTCTGGATTGGGTGAATATCCCTAAGGAGCCAGCGTGATCAACTAGGCTCTTAAGTGAGTCACACATGTACAAACCGATTGGATAGATGCCACGGACGCTTACTACAACCTTGTTAATTAGAGGCCAACCCAATTTACCTCCGAACAGGTACCTTATTATAGTGTAAGGGGTTGCAGAATTTCCCCCCAAGATTCCCAACATATGTGTCCCACAATATTTGTGTAGTGAAAGAGATCTTCAGTCCACGGTAAAAATACCTGGAAATGGAAAAAACACGGGCACCTACGTCATGGACCTTCATGTCCTAGTAGTGTGACAATTGTTGTGTGAGCTAATGGACATTCAAGCATTGGGCCTATAACATTGTATTCTGAAGCCATTGACCTAGATTAATATGACTGTTCATTATTGAGACCTCATGATAACCTTGGAACTTGAAAAATTTGTAGAATATACACATTGTCAGTCTTCATTCTTCAAAACGTAGTGTTTGTTGTGCTTGTTTCTTTGCTCAGTTTATGAAAATGCAAAACAAACATCAAACTATCAAAATGAGTCAAACATGTCAAAGTCCAGGGTTGTCAACATCAACTATCTTGCAAATAAGAAGCATTGTTCCAGAATATCAAAATTGTCAGACAGTGATACCTATCCTCTAGTCTTTTTTTAGATTGTTCCCCTTTTACCGCAATTGCTCTCATTTTTCCACAATTAACAAAAGTTTGTCACAGTTAAATTATTTATTTCCACAATCATCTTGTTTATTATTGCAATCAGTGATAAAGTACCACAATCGACTATTTACTTTATCGAAATCAGTGGAGTTATACCGCAATTAACCAGAGATACATTATTCCTATTTTGACCTGAAAACCTTGAAAGAACTCTTCATTTGGTGTCCAAAACTAGTGTCTATCCTAGGAAAATGCAAAGAATATTGTGTGAATCTCTAAACATTAAAGATCATCCCTTCTCTAAAAAGCCCAATTATTGTCAAAAACATTGTTAGTTTGAAAGCTCAGACTCGAAATACCTTGATCTCATCGCATCAAACATCATCATGTTTATCAAAGTGACTTTGTCCAAGGCAAAGGTTGAAAAATCTTATCTTTTTACATCATCAAAACTTTGAGATCAAGATATATCAAAATATTTCCTTAGAATTACCCTTGTCCAAAACATAACTCAGACTTCCTTAGAAAGGATATTCTTCTTTGTTTTCTTTATATCACTTGTTTTAGTTTCAAAATCAGGACCACACTATGTCTCAATATCCTCATGGAGGGCCTTACACAAGGTCAAAGGCTAGAATGCAACCCGATGAGTCATATATCTACAGATTCTATACTTGGTAAATAGAGAGAGAAGATGACCCTTTTGTAAACACCGGTTCTACTCTATTCATTGAACAACCCTATGGGGCAGCTCTTCTCCAAAATGTCACAGAAGAGGAAGTAGAGGATATAGAGAAAGATGATTATTCCACACAAGTGGTTGACGCTATTGTATAGAGGAATCCCGAATGCTTCTTAGCTATGCTGATAAAGAAGGGAGTCAAACTCCCCGTTGAATTTAGTGTATCGAACATATGGCCTGAAAACCCTCTTGCAGGTCAAAACACTGCTTAGTCTCCTCAGATACTTCCTGTTGTCTCTCAAATCTTCCCACCATTGGTAATAAATATATTGACACAGACAATACCCAGTCAAACCAATGGCACGAACTAGGCTAGTACATCTTCCACTCAAAGCATGAAAGGCTCGCAACTAAGTGTACCTATGGTCACTAGTATTCTCCCACCTTTGGTCACATAGCTGGGGCAATCAAGCTCTCATTCTATGCCTTCCATCCCACCAAAAAACAACTATTCTAAAACTATGCCGCTGCTACAGTCAATTCATACTAGTCTTGGGATCAACACCTCATGCCCACAGGGATCCATCTCTGTAGGTATGACTTACAATCAATGCCCACCCAAGACTACACCTTTGCCCATTTTGACATCAATCCAACCTCCATAACAGTAACCCTGGCTTTAGTTGCCTCAAATCCAACCCCAACAATAGCAACCCCAGCTTCAGTTGCCTCAAATCCAACCCCAGCTTCAGTTGCCTCAAAACCAACCCCCACAATAGAAACCTAAGCTTCAATTGCCTCAATTCCAACCTCAGCAACAACAACCCCAGCTTCAACCCCAACCTCAGCAGAAGTAATATCAACCCCAACAATATAAACCCTAGTTTCAATCACAACAACATTCCCAATCCCAATAGCAAACACATCAAAACCCACCATGGGCTACTCATATGCCCCCATTTCAAAATCATTTGGTGGGAAATCAATATCAAGTCCCTAGGATGAAATCCTATGTTCCTACTCAAGGGACACAGAGGCGCAACCTCATACCCACTACACCATAGAGGAACCTCATCACACATCAACCTCAATATCAAATGGACATGTTATTGCAACAAATGCAAACCCTTCAAACCCAAATGATGGATATGAAAAATCAGGGGAAAACTAAATCCTAAACTGTAGAGGATTTATACCCATATCCCTTTGACCATTCTCTCCACATGTCTCCATTCTCAAATCACTTCTCGGTACCAAAAGTCGACAAATATAGGGGCAATACCAACCCTATTGAACATATCTGAGAGTTTTTTTCTAGTTGCATCAAATTTTCCCATGATGAAACATATTTAATGTGATTGTTCCCACAAATCTTGGCCAGACCAGCAATGGAATGGTTCTTGCATTTACCTCATGGCATTCAGTCTTGGGGTGAGCTAGCTGAAAAGTTCATAGCTCACTTCCATCATAACATTGAGTGCAAGGTCAGCATCAAGGACCTTTGTGATATCAAATAGAAGGATAGAGAGTCTTTTTTGAAGTTCCTACAGAGATTTAGGAACATGGAAAACCACATAATGTATGATGTGCCCGAATAAGACCTAATAGTCATGTTCATTGACAATCTAATCCTAGACATGTCATTCAAAACAAAATTATTGTTAGCTCCAAACTTCACACAA
This sequence comes from Thuja plicata, assembly GCA_018584345.1. Lineage (NCBI taxonomy): Eukaryota > Viridiplantae > Streptophyta > Pinopsida > Cupressales > Cupressaceae > Thuja > Thuja plicata. The sequence goes on from MU225568.1 coordinate 932,696, forward strand.
CTCATCGAACAAGGAGTTTGTTGTGAGAAGAACTTAGTCAAACCAAGAATCCTTGTAGATCCAACACAAACAAATACAAACAAAAATGCTACGAACAAAGCTAAGTGGTGGAACAAAAACAAAAATGTCACCAGCGATGGTGTCATTGATATGAAGACAACCAACTATGTACAACCCAAGGTGTCACTGCAAGGCACACCTATGGCCAACCAACAACCCATAGGGCCCACTCAACAAGCATACACCCAAAACCAACCTCCCCCTGTCCAAGAGGCCACTGTGTCAAATAGTCAACAACAGACTCAATGCAGACTATGGTTTCAATTCTAGCAATAGGATTTCACACCATTAGGAGAGCTAATAGAATCAGCTTTATGCAAGTTGATACAATCAAACACTATCACTCTCCTACAAATCAGGGAATTTGAACAAGATGCAAACAAACTAAGGTGGTATAATGACAAAGAATTATGCAAGTTTCATCAGGTGAAAGGGCACAAAACACCTAATTGTTTCCGATTGAAACATGTTATCCAAGATCTGATTGACATAGGGGCCATCGATGTGAAAAATACCCAAGCCAAAGGCACAAATGATCACACTATCTTCAATGATACCTTTCATGATCAAAAAAAGGGAAAAGCCTCTAGGTCTAGTGGATAGACAAAACAAGTCAAATATACGTATGCCAATAGTGATAATGTTATCAATTGCCTCAATCCTTCAGATAGCCATGTGGCTACGATCACTATCAAAGACCAAGGTAAAAAAATGTGTCATAACAATGAGTCATGCCAGAGTCATCTTGCAAGGAGTACCATCCTCATCTACTGTATCTTCTAATCCTAATGCAAACTCAGATCCACAGCCGAGCATAGTGGATCAACTAAAGTGCACACCTACCTAGATCTCCATGTTTGACCTATTATGCATATCTCCATAACATAAATTAGCACTTGACCAAGCCCTTTAGAATGCAGATGTCCCAAGGGACATAACAGCTGAGAGATTCCAAATGATGGTTAACCATATAGCTGCTAACAAACATGCCACATTCACAGACTGTGATGTGCCGCTGCATAAACCCCTACATAATGACCCTTTGCACTTACTTTTCCAGGTCCACAAAAGTGCTATCCGTAGGGTCCTTGTTGATGGTGGAGCTAGGCTAAACATTTGTACTCTAAAGTTAATCAAGAAACTGGGCTATTTAGAGTCAAGCATTGATGTCACAAGGAGGATAAATATCAGAGCTTATGACAAAGAGGAAAGGTCCTCTAAAGTTATTATCATTCTACCTATCCATATTGGACCAGTGGTCAAGAATACCCCCTTCCAGATCCTATATCTTGAGTTGAGATACAACATGTTAATAGGGAGAACATGGATACATGAAATGCAAGCCGTAACCTTGACATACCATCAATGCATCAAATTCCCACACTAGGGAGAAGAAATAATCATAGAGGGAGATCCCCAGCCTTTCCAATACTGTAACGCTATCCAAATCAACACAGACAACCAAGTACCTTTAAACCAAGATGCAAGTATCCCCTCCTCTTCAGATTGAAATCCTAAATATGTCACATGAAAAGAGGGCAAGATATCCATTACCGAAAAGGGTTATGGTGAGTATAGATATGAAGAGGCTTTCACCATCACGCACATGCCTCAAAGCCTGAGAACTTATGGCATGCCACAACCTGTTATTATAACATAAACTCCACAGCCTGTTCTATTCAGATGTCTGCCCACAACCTTTGTCAGATGTGGAGACATAGCAAAAGAAAAACCATTTGAACAGGATACCAGTACATGGTTATACCAAGACACACATGAGACAATCTGACAAACCCTACCCTTGTCAAACTATGGTAATGGTTATACAATGTTACAAAGATTTGGGTATGATGGTACAACCGGCCTCGGGGAAAGACAACAAGGCTTAATGGAATTGTCTCTCCTGCCAACCCAGAGAAACAAGAGAGGGTTAGGCTATGGGAAATAAAGATCTGGTCCTATAATCCAAGACATCCAAGTTGACCAGGAACAAATAGTAGAGATACACCGAGGGAACAACACAGAACATGTCTTGATAAGAAACATACTAGCACAATTGTTGCCTGCTGAAGATGGAACCACACAAACCCGAATAGACCTCCACATAGAAATTAATGATAACAAAGGAAGTGAGACATATGATGAGCATTCTATCAAGACTGACTCCCATGAGTATGAATGGAGATCCCTTCATGACTTTGAACCATCAATCCCATATTATTCCCCTCGATCAGACACTATCATAAACCTGGAGGACTTATTTTACCAACTATCCATTGCCAAACAAACCTACATAGATAAGCATGTCATTTATCATTCCTTAGGTGGTGCATCCACATCATAGTACAGTTTTTTAGGAACCATATCTATAGTCCCTTTCAACCAACTAGAGTCAAACAACCATGAAAGCATCTGTCTTGTACACCCAGAGCTAATAGAGTAGGATCAACAAGGACCACCTGATTTGGATGTCTTTGAGAATGATGAGGCTATTACTAATTTCATGAGACTTATGGAAGGCATGCCATTAGGAGACCACAAGGTAGGCTTCTCCATTGACCTTGAAAGAGTGGCATATTTCAGGGACGCAGCTCCTCTTTCCAGTCCACAAAAGAAAAAAGAACAAAAGGATGGTAAAAAGCTAAAACAAGAAATATCTTCTAGCGAAAACCTCACTGAGGTGCTAGAAGATGGAAAGAAGAAACTCCTCCCCTTGACAAAGGAGAAATTTTCTTTACTAGTAGAAGAAACAAAGGAAGTCAATTTGAGAGATGACAAGAAACCAAAGAACATATACTTGGCAAAATCACTCACCCTAGAGGAGAGAGAACAATTCATCAGTTTCTTCAAAGAAATAATGATCAACTTTGCATGGTCCTACTCAGATATGCCATGATTAGATCCAAAAATCATGCTACATCATCTCCTGTTGCTACCCAACGACAAACCTGTCAAGCAAAAGTTGAGAAAGATGCATCTTCATGTTGCATTGCTAGTCAAGGCAGAGTTGAAAAAGCTCCTAGATGCCAAGTTCATAAGAACAATACCATACGTAGACTAGATATCTAACTTGGTACCAGTTACAAAGAATAGTGGTTAGATACGGATTTGCATAGGCTTCAGAGATCTCAATATAGCTTGTCCCAAGGATGACTTTACTTTACCCAACATTGATATGATAATAGATCTAACCACTAGACATCAAATGCTATCATTCATGGATATATTTTAAGGGTATAATCAGATAAGGATCATGCCAAAAGACCAATATAAAACAAATTTCACATGTCCTTGGGGCACTTACTATTGGAACGTCATGTCGTTTGGTCTCAAAAAGGCTGGCACGACATATCAAAGGGCTATGAAAACTATATTTCATGATCTCATCCACAAAACAATGGAAGAATATGTGGACGACATACTAGCCAAGTCAATGCTTTGCAAGGATCATCTACAAGTATTGGGACCAATCTTTGACAGAACGCAGAAATACAAAGTCCATTTAAACCCAAAGAAATGTGCATTCGGTGTCACAACAAGAAATCTACTGGGGTTCATAGTGTCACATAAAGGCATTGAAGTAGACCCAGAGAAAGCAAAATCAATATTGGACATGCCTCCACCATCAAACCTGAGGTAGCTAAGAGGGTTACAAGGAAGGCTCCAATCAATCAGGCACTTCATAGCTCAGTTAGCAGACAAGTGCCACCCATTCCAACATCTACTTTACAAAGACATCAAATTCATATGGACAGAGCAATGCGAACAAGCATTCCAAATATTCAAGGATTACCTCCTCAATCTCCTATATTGGTGCCACCAATCCAAGGTAGACCATTGCTTCTGTATATCATAGCAATAGAATCAACATTAGGTGTACTCTTGGCACAACATGATGACATAGGTAAAGAAAGGGCCATCTACTATCTAAGAAGAACATTGGTAGGATATGAGCTCAACTATACACCAATTGAAAAGTCATGCCTTGCAGCTATCTTTGCTTCCCAAAAGTTGAGACATTATATATTGAGTCACCAAACAAAGTTGATTGCACATATTGATCCTTTAAAGTACCTCCTAAGAAAAGAAGTGCTCACCAGACAACTTGCAAAGTGGATAATGATCCTAAGTGAGTTTGACATTGAGTACATAGACACAAAGGACATCAAAGGGTAAATGATTGTGGACCAACTAGCAGAGGCACCCATTCAAGACCATCATCCTATTAGTTCTGACTTTCCTGATGAATCTATTATGACACTACAACCAACGATTGAGGTATGGAAAATATATTTTGATGGATCATGCACGAACCATGGTGCAGGGGCAGGAATAGTGCTCATCACTCCAGATAATGATACAATTCCAAAATCTTTCAGACTCAACTTCCCCTATACAAACAACATAGCAGAATATGAAGCACTGGTCAGCGGTTTAAAGATAGCAATTCAATGGAGAATCAAGAACCTTAAGGTCTTTAGAGATATGCAGTTGGTCATTAGTCAAGTCAACAATGATTATACAACCAAAGATGGGAATCTAATACCATATAGAGCACAGATGGAAACAATACGCACCAATTTCCATTACATCTTCTTTGATCAAGTCCCACGAGCACAAAACAAAGCTGTAGACGCGATGGCTACCATAGCATCATTGATTGATATGCCAGGTAACGAAACAAGATTCCAGTTTCTAGTAGAGCAACTCTTGGTGCCACCACATCAAGCATCCATCACAAAATTAGCATGCATCCTTGTTGGTCCTGAAAACCCATGGTACCAAGATGTATACAACTACCTCCAAAATAGTGTCTTACCTCCCAACTTGTCTAGAAACTAGAGAAAGTCCTTCATCTGCCAAGCCTCTAGGTATACCATCCTCTCAACTACTTTATATAGACAAAATCTAGATGGAACACTACTATGATGTCTCACTTCCATGGAATCCCAGAAAGCTTTGTACGAGGTACATGAAGGAATTTGTGGAACCCACAGAGGTGGCAATAGCTTAGCTAGGAAGATCATCCACATGGGATACTACTAGCCCACAGTAGAGATAGAAGCACACAAACATGTACAAAGGTATAGAAAGTGTCAGATACATGGAGACCTCATCCATGCAGCAGCCCAAGAACTAAATCCTATCACATCACCATTGCCATTAACTATGTGGGGATTTGACCTAGTGGGAAAAATTATACCTTCTTCAGCAAATGGACACAAATACATCATAGCAGAAACAAATTACTTCACTAAGTGGGTGGAAGCAATTCCCCTCACTTACATAACTGGAAAGCAGATATCAATGTTCATACTTAACCACATCATCTATCGATACAAGATTCCTCAAACCATCTTGACATATCACGGTACGCCTTTCCAAAAAAAATATGTCAAAGAGCTATGTGAATAGTTCCATATCAAACAAGGGCTCTCTTCCTTTTATTATCCTCAAGGGAACGGCCAAGCCAAAGCTACAAACAAAAAAATCTTGAAAATCTTGAAGAAAATAGTGAATGAATCAGGACAAGACTGGCATTTACAACTCAGTCCCGCATTATGGGCATACAAAACTAGCATGAGAACACCTACAAGAGCCACTCCTTTCTCCCTACTCTATGGATCAGAGGTTGTACTACCCCTCAAAGTGGAAATTCCATCCCTAAGGATATCGTTGAAGAACCTGATTACAGATGAAGACTACAGATTAACAAGGCTCAGTGAACTCGAGTTACTAGATGAAAGAAGAAAACATGCATTCAACCACTTCCACGGCTATCAGAATTGCCTTAGAAGGAACTATCATAAGAAGGTGAGGTCATGAACATTTGAGGTAGGAGACCTTGTCCTCATGGAAAATCAAAAGAACCAAGCAGAGTGAGTCAAACCCAGAAAGTTTGAGCCTAACTGGCTAGGACCATTTGTCATTGTCAGCTCTACTCAGAGTGGGGCATTCATACTAGCGACACCAGAAGGAGATTAGCTCCTTGGGTACATCAACAACATCACCTCAAGAGGTTCTACCCTTAAGGTCTCTATGGTTAAGGCACCTATCTACATATCCAGAAAATACCAAAAAAATTAGAAAATACAAAATGTTACCTTGGTGAAAACCTGTTAAAAAGGCATCTTGGCAACAACAAAAAATCCAAAAAGAAGAAAAGTAAAGAGAAACAAAATCACTCTCTCAGTGAAAATCTAGAAAATAGGCGCTATTAAGTAGGTACCTTGGTGAAAACTTGGCAAACAGGTGCCAAGTGTTCAAATCCAGCTTCACCATTAATGAACTCCAAAAGCTTGAGCGCACTTCAAAATGCAAGACTGACTACCCAAGCTATATCCAGAAGCACATTCCCCTCTGAGCACCAACACTTATCCATGGTTAGTAGTGGTCCATCAGACTAGGGGGCGATTCTAAATGTCCTAAAAAAATCCTAAAAATTGGAAAACTCATCAAAAAATCCTAAAAAGATCAAAATGTTCTGAGAAAATCAATCTTCATAAAAAATATTCAAAAAATTGCAAAATCCCAAGCAATAAAACAAACTCGGTTATCTAGAGAGCAAAGGGTGATCATGCCCAGTCAATCAATGTCATAATCATGAGCTTTGTGAATCAACATTAGGCTCATCTGACATAGCTTTATCAATATATCAAATCAATCAGCAAGCAACTGGTGACCAAGCCAAGCTATCAATTGTCACAATCATGAGCTTTGCAAAATAGCATGGGGCCCATCTAACATAGCTTGATCAGCTACCAACACAATCACAATCAATCAATCAAATCATATCAATCATCTTACATAGTGATGGATACGCTCAAACAAGATAGGTCAGTCTTATATGAGTAATCTATTATTGAAACCAGACACACTCAAGCAATCAAGCCAATCAAGCCTATCCAAAGAGTCGAGCCAATCAAGAGAATCCAACTGCATCGAGGAACCATCCAAAAAATTTGTTAACTAGGTCAGTCAGTTAGTCAGATGTTAGTCTATATTTTGTGGTTATGTTCTTACGCTACTCCAGGATCCACCATGTGAGGAGAGTAGATATGAAAGATCATGACTTATTTTATTTTATTGTTGTCTCTTGAATGTTCACTTTGATTTCAAGGCTATGATGATTTAGGATAAATGTGGTAGGCGCTGTCACTTATCTGGTAGCCACGCAGTTCCATGACCTGAGCTTAACCCTAGGAAATAATTGGACATTCCTTCTCTCTTATTTTTCTTGTTTGGTAAATAGAATCAAGAGCTCATAGTGCTATTCAGATGGACTCTAAGTGCATTGGAGTTCTATCTTGGTTTCTATGGTCTTTTCTTTTATGTTGCAATCAAGAGCTCGCAATGTTACCCAGATGGACTCTAGGGGCATAGGAGTTCTATCTTGTTTTCTTTGGCTTTCCCTTTCGGAATCAAGAGCTCACGGTGTTATCCAGATGGACTCTGGGTGCATAGGAGTTCTATCTTGGTTTCCTTGTTTCAGATTATTTAGAGGACAAAGTGGTATCCAGATGGTCAATATATGGGTGCTTTTGTCTCTCTTTCTTTTCAAACAGGGAACATGGCTGCACCTAGATGGTCAATATTTGGGTGCACTAGGTTCTCTTTCTATTCAATCTCTCTACTCCTTCTGCTTATCAAGAGGTCATGGCGGTATCTAGGTGGTGTGTGATCTAGATACACTGGACTCTCTTCAGAATTTTAGAAAATACAAAAAAAAAGAAGATGCAATGATGACAAATATTGGAAATAGGGGCAGCGACTTGGGACACTCATCCTTTCAATTCATATCTATCAAAAAAAGCAAAAAATCCTTTCTATCATTCCATTTCTATTAGATCAATCCTAGAGAACATCTATCCATACTAACTTCTTTCTACTTAATACATGCATTACTCAGATAGTTTGTGCATAATAGATTGCATTCATTTCATTTAAGTGCATCAGAAAAAATGAAAAAAAAAACATAGTAGTTGCATGCATAGTAGATCATATAATCAATGCATCCATCATCAATAACATCATAACTAACATAGGAATGCATTCATTATCATCACATAGTGATTCACATTTTCAACAAATTAATGCTCATCTGATGCATTTTCTATGCTTAATTTGTTGAGGGGGCATATAGTCCACTTGCTATCACTGGGGCAAGATCAAAGTCAAAGAATCTTTGACACACAGCGACAAGTCACATCACATCAAAGAGGGGCAAATGTAGACACCCAAAAATGGACAAGCTTGCGACTTTACATTAAAAACACTAATTTTCATCTATTAATTAATGGTTTTTTAATCGTTAATTAATCATCTATTTTCTTCTAAATTCATTCCCCAAATCATTTAATCAAGCTCCCAAAATTAATTAAATAATTAATTTTATTTAAATAATTAACCATTAATTGATTAATTACCATTAATTAATTAATTAAATTCAATTTCCTATAGTTTAAATTGAAATGTTTAAACTCACTAATTAAATTCATCCAATTAAATTAATTTCAATTAAATTAATTTAATTTCATCAAATAAAGCAATTCTAAATAAAAAAGAATTCAATTATCTCACATGTTGAAAACATTAATTAAATAAATGAATTAAATATTCATTTATCTTCAAAGAGATAACTCCAATCAGATCACATGGGTTACTCCACCCATCTCTCTACTCCACATGGGTAACTTCACTCACCTCTTCAGTTCAAAAAGGCAACTCACAATTAGCTCTTCAGTCAACCAAACTCTATCTCCTCTTTACCAAATAAAGAGGTGGAGTTTACTGATGGCTTCTCCAGTTCCTTTTAATCTCAACCATTCATCTCCCTATCTCTAGGATTGATCTCAACCATTCATATCATCCTCCATTCCTATATAATAAACCCTTCATAACCATTTGAAGGACCCAAGATTTCAAGCTCTTGTGTGCCATTACTCTGTCAGTTTGGTTCTAGCATTCAAGCCATCTTGCGATCATGCCCATTTCAATTTACAAATTCTCAACGCTTTTCAAGTCATAGATGCTGCCCACACCAATACTGAGCATCAAAAATAACATTTCGAGAGGAGTAGAGAGAGACAATAGAAGCTTCAAGCACTTTGGGGTTTGCATTCATTTGTTTTCCTTTTATTGCTTGTACATTTTATTGATTACATTTCAAGTTATTCATTTTGGTAGCTTTGTGTACTTGATTTTCATCATTTGTAAAACTGTTTCTACTAACCCTTGCCTTTGGAAATCTTGGGAACCACGAATCACGAAAAGAGAGGCGTACACAAAGCCTTATGCCCTTGAATAAGTCTAATAGCTTGGGAGAGATCCTTAAGGGAGATATGGGGTTTTATAGAGGACAAATTGATGTGGATGAGGACATTATTGAGAAACATAAATACCACTTGAAGATCTCTACATGTAAGAGACAAGATCTTCCTAAATATTTGACTTAAAGTCAAGATCATATTGACCACCTTTCTGAGAAAATTGGATCTAATTAATCTGCAATTGAATCTTTTTTTCAGAGAATGAACAACTTTCAAAGGATAAAAAGGACATGCACAAGATTCTTGAAAAGATGAATCTATTAAAAAAATGCAAAAGGAGTGGGAAAACTTATCATTAAGAATGGATGAAGAGCTAGAAGAAAGGAGAGCTATGAACGAAGCAAAGAAAGTTGGTGACGATGAATTAAAAGCCAAAGATGAAACCCTAGGAGCTAAGGTGGATGAAATTTTTATATTTTTGCATGAAATTTCTATATTGAGGGAACATCTATATGAGACTAATAAATAAAATGTTAATGCCATAGGTGAGAATAAAAATTTGATAGATGAGAATGCAAAGATAAAAGAAAATTTGAAGAATGCTAATGACCTGTTGAATAAGTTCAACCAGAGTTCTGCTTAACTTAATTGAAAACTCTTAAAACAAATGATACATGGTGAAAGACAAAAAATAGGTTTATTCCAAATTTGAATAGGTTGGTGAGTCATCGATATATATATATATATA
>MU225568.1:959979-978348 GCA_018584345.1 Thuja plicata
CCCTAAATGACATGTCACTATCCACATGGACAACACAAGTGTCAAGTGACACCAAACAAAATATACATCACATTCACTAATGACATGTCCAAATAGCAACATAAATTAAAACTATTAACACACATTCTGATTACATTTACAATAAGGGTCACATTACAATGAGGTTTCAACCCCTTATTGGGTTAAACCTTGGCTTACTCAATTCACATGTGTTTAGCCCTAGTTCTCTAAAAATTCCATGGTTCCCTTCCCTGCACACTAAACTTTGAGCATCAGTAGTCCAAGATGATAAAATCGCATGTAATATACATTTTCAAATTCATAATTAACAACATTAATCAATAAGAAGAATTAAGTCCCTAATTGAAATTTTCATACATAAATGTTTAAAACATAAGAATTCCTTAATCATCATGACATAACATGCATAAAATAGTCAAGTCTAATCATAATTTAGTCTTCTCATCAATTCACTGATCTAAACATATACAATCAAAGTCAACCACCTGTTCTAGGTCTAATACATGTCATAATGTAATCCACACAATATAATCATCATCATATCATAATATCATGAGTCCCTGTCGGGATAAAAAAAAGTGTATCAATGTATCAAAACATAGAGTGTCAAAGTCTGATCAAATAGTAAAGCTATGATGGATCGGGATGAGGCCTCACATCCTCCCTCACTAGGCATGAACTTCCTCCTAGAGTTCATCAAAAAGATATGGGTACTGAGATCTCATCTGCGCTGCATCCTCCCAAGAAGCTGTGACCTCATCATAACAATCCCACTGGACCCTAACCTGGTCCAGCTCCTGGCCTCGAAGTGTAAGGGTCCATTGGGCTATAATGCGAATGGGCTCCAGTGCTAGCTACCCGTCTGATTCCACCTACAAGGCATCCCAATCTATAATGTGAGACTCATAATAAATATATTTCCAAAGCACAGATACATGAAACACATCGTGGATGCGTGACAGGCTGGGTGGCAAGGCTAGACGATAGGCAAATGGTCCTATCTTCTCCAATATCTTGAAAGGTCCAACAAAGCGAGGTGCTAACTTAGAGCCCTTTCCAAAATGGATTGGACTCTTATGCGGGTGCACTCTCAAGAAGACCCTATCTCCAACCATATACTCGTGATCAACCCTCTTCACATCTGCATACTTCTTCTGTTGATCCTGAGCCTCCCTAAGGTGTTTCCTAATCAAGGCAACCTGTTGCTCCATATCCTTGACCAATTAAGGTCCAATAGATACTCTATCCTTGATCCTTTCCCAACTCAGTGGTGTCCTGCATGGTCTAATGTACAAGGCCTGATATGGTGGCATACCTATAGAAGAATGATGCCCATTATTATAGGCAAACTTGACCAAATGTAGGTATTCCTCCCACTTGACTTGGTGGTCCATCACATACATGTGCAACATGTCCTCCAATACCTGGTTAACCCTCTCAGTTTGGCCATCTATCTAAGGGTGATATGTTGTACAAAAATTGAGCCTAGTGCCCAATGCTTCCTGTAACTCTCTCCAAAAAGATGATGTGAACAAGGAGTCTCTATCATAGATGATCTTATGGGGAATGCCATGAATTCTGACAATATCCCACAAAAAAACCTGAGCTACGTCTTGTGCTCTAAATGTAGTACGCATGGGTGAGAAGTGGGCATATGAGTTGCATAAGGTTCTTTATGAGCCTCAAGTATAATAAACTCCCGTAAGTCACCCGTAGAAGGTACATAGATGTGTCCCCTATGACATAGAAGTCTATCGGACTCCAATGAATAATTTGCAAATTTCCCCTCCAGCGGTCTCTGAGAATGGATAAACTGACAAACCTCCACATATAATCCATCCTCTAGAAAATGATGCAAAATGTGGTCCCTCACATCTGTACTAGAAGTCATAGATGAGACCTCATGTTGCCTCCTACTCAAGGCATCTGCAACTACATTCTCTTTCCCCTTGATGTAATGAACATCAAAATCATACTCACACAAAAACTCCATCCATCTCCTATGCCTAGCATTAAGATTGGGCTGAGTAAAGATATACTGTAGGCTCTGATGATTTGAATGAAGCTCAAATCGGTGACCTAGAAGGAAATGTCACCATCTCACTAAAGCATGAACCACTGCTGCGAGTTCTAGCTCATGAGTAGGATAATTAAGTTCATGAGTCTTTAGCTTCCTAGACTCGAAAGCTATAGGACAACCCTCCTGCATAAGGACTGCTCCTAAACCATCCAATGAAGCATCAGTACATACAACAAAATCTATCAAAGGATCTTGCACTGCTAAAATTGGTGCACTAGTGAGGGCTCTCTTGAGCCCCTCGAAAGCTCTCTCACACTTCTCTATCCATTCATACCTCTTCCCCTTTCTCTGAAGGGAGGTGATGGGATGAGAGACTCTAGAAAATCCTACCATGAAGCATCTATAATACCCTGCTAAGCCCATAAAACTCCTAACCTTAGTGACACAAGTGGGTGCTGGCCAATCCATAATAGCTCTAATCTTTGATGGGTCTACAAAGATCCCATCGCCAGATATAACATGACCGAGATAATGCACCTCAGGTCTAAAGAAGGCACACTTTGACAAGCTGCCATATAATTGATTCTCTCTCAAATGATGTAGAACCTGTCTCAGATGCTCCTCATGCTCCTCCTCATTGCGAGAATATATCAGAATATCATCGAGGAATATTATCACAAATTTATCCAAAAATATACAAAATACTCCATTCATGAGGCTCATGAACACAGCTGGAGCATTTGTGAGGCCAAATGGCACTACTGTGAACTCATAGTGACCATACCTTGTGGAAAAAACAGTCTTGTAGATATAAATTTCCACAATCCATAACTGATGGTACCCCGACTTCAGATCTATCTTTGAGAACACTCAGGCACCCTACAACTGATCAAATAGATCATCGATCCTGGGAAGTGGGTATCAGTTCTTAATTATTACTTTATTCAGCTGCCGATAATCAATGCACTATTGAAGTGACCCATCCTTCTTCTTTACAAAAATCATAGGTGCACCCCAAGGTGATACACTAGGTCAGACATGCCCTTTCTCCAAGAGCTCCTCCAGCTAAATCTTGAGCTCATCGAGCTCATGTGTAGTCATCCTGTAGGGTGCTCTAGACACTGGCTTGGCTCCTGGTACAAGGTCTATGTGAAAATCAACTACCCTACATGGGGGAATACTAGGTAGCTCAGTAGGGAATACATCTGCAAACTCTTGAAGAATAGGATAATCCTTGAGTGAAGGCTCTCCTCCTGAATCCTCCTCTCTATCACTAATGGTGATGGCAAATAACTTACATCCCTTCCGCATGCACCGCCTAAGCTGCATAGCGGAAATAATGTGAAGGGATATGGGCCTTTGTACCCCAATTATCACCATAGAAATGTCATGATCATCAACACATTCAACCCTCTTCTGACGACAGTCCACCTTGGCACTATGGGCACATAGCCAATCCATGCCAAGGACTACATCATAAGAACCTAGAGGGGTAATGCAGAGATCAGTCATCATGGTAAGGTCTCCAATATGAATCTAACAACTATGAACTAAGGAACTAACAGAGACTCTAGCTCCTGAAGCTAACTCAACCTCCCAACCGACATCCTGTCTAACTACCACCAGCCTACAATGCTCCACTACATAGGGAGATATAAAGGAGTCTGTGGCTCCTGAATCAAACAAGATAGAAACACTGGTACCCTAAATCATACCTGCGGCCTCAATGACCGTGGCCTGATTCTTAGCCTGGCAGTTATCAACCACTACAAAAAATCTATGGGATATACCCATATATCCAACTGTAGGCTCTGAGGTAGCCCCTCTCTGACCACTGGCTGACTGTCCCTATGGGCACTCTCTCACTAAATGACCCATACCACCACAAGTGTAACATGGCCCACAAGTTTGAATCTGCACTCCCTGTGTCCTAGGCTATTGTGACCCTCCAGTCCTGCTAGAACCATCGTATCCACCCCTAGAGGACTGCTGAGTCCTAGCTGACTATGTATGAGGGGTCTCTATCCTATGATCCTGTCTAGGGTGCTGTGACTGCCACTGCTTGGGCTTAGAGCCCTAATAACCCTATGAATGCCTCTATCTGGAATACTGCTCAGATCTCTGCTGCTGAGACTATTGACCCTTAAAGGATCCTGCTGAGTGATTCTGCTTCCCTTTCCAAGAGGGCCTCTGTTGTCCTAACTACTGAGAAGAGGGGTTTCGGTGCTGGGACCAATCCTGAGACTCCTGTCTAGTATGAATCTCGTCAGATACAAGTGTCATCTCAATTTCCCCTCTAAATATGGTAGGGAATGCTAGGCGTACTGTGCTCTAAAGAGACATATTAAGTCCATTAATGAAACAGTGAATACACAGTTTCTCATCCTTCATGTAATCAACATATGGAAGGAGCTTGAGAAAATGACTCTCATACTGGTTCACCGTGAGGCCTCTTTGCTGGAGATCATGGAACTCCTCTATCTATCTCTGTCTAAAATGCTTAGAGAGATATCTCTCATGAAAACAGGCCTCAAAAGTCTACCAATTGAGTGTGTCAATACTGACTCAACCAATGGATACCTCCTGCTCCCACCAAGTGGAAGCCTTCTCCCGTAGGAGATGGACTGCTAGTCGGGCCTTTAGATTACTCCCATAAGGGCGCAATCCAAAACATCACTGTAAACTCTGTAACCAGGCCTCTGCTACTATCCCATTAGTGGATCCCAAAAACAAGGGTGGATGGAGTCACAATAACTCTCAGATCTCATCTCCAACATCTCCAGGGGGTCTCTCCCTGGCACGTAACTCATGCTCACATGGGATAACAACCTGATGAACTGACTCCCCTTCCTGATCATCATGAACCTCCATAGACCTGGGTGGAGGACTCCTACTCCTCTCTCTGCTAACTTCTCTCTCATTCTCTGAAACATGTGCTTCCCCTTCGGGAACCTGTAGCTGAACTACGGGCAGTAGTCTCTACTAAATCACCCCAATCAGATTTTGGAGAATATCCATAATATCCTGGTTAGGGCTTGGAGGTGGTGGTGGTGGAGGATCCTCCTGCCCTGCCCCCGTATGAGGAGCTCTACGACCTCTACCTCATCGGTTAGCTCTGGTGACCGCAGGCATCCTACATAATGATTAAAGTTTAGAGTGAGTTGAAACATAATGGGTTAGGTTCCTTGTGTTGAAACACTGCCTCTGGTAATAAAATGTTGTGCCCAAAACTAGGGCAAAACACACACAATTTTTTTTTTTTTTTAAAAGGGGTTCAGAGATACCTAAGGTATAAGATATACACTTCATCCCGATAAGACTATACCCTCAATAATGTCTTCTTAGGTTATGTTCCTCGAATAGGGTTTAGTTCAACTGTAGGATGATTAGTCCTGCGGTGAAGGTTCGTGGGATAATTGCATTAACGATAGGACTCCAATTAACATATGAAAAATGAACTTATAAGTGTTATTCAAGATACAATGTCATCTAGTCATACAAAGGACTATGGTTATACTACCATCTTCTAAACTCCTTCTAGGGAATGAGATTACTTACGGTACGTTGATTCAATGATCTATGGTCCTACTAACCAAGGGCAAGTCAACAACTTAATTTAAACCAACTAATTTTAGTGTTAACATTCTAGTGTTAAACATTTATAAATTGAATAAAATGAACTATGACATTTAATTGATTCATTAAGAATAAGTCTAATATACTAGGATTTTTAACTAATTAATAGTGAAGGTCCTATTGACTAATTATCCAATAATTAATTTGACTATAAGTTTAGCAAGAAGTTATGTTACTAGAAGAGTTTGAACATGTTCCCAGTAAAACTATTAATTAAATAATTTGATTCATTACCATTTAAGTTTGAACAATAATGCCACTAATTAATAATCAATTTCATTAGTCACCAAAATAAATTTAATGACTAATAAATATAATTATCATTTAAGGAGCTTATGTCAAAACCCAAATTAAACCCTAATCTATCAAATCACAAAGCCTATAACTTAATACACTAATCTATCTATAACAAAACCCCTAATCTACAAACCTATCCAATCTAACCTAAGACTCTACTACTTGATAACCAAATGATTACGTGGTGAGTCAATCATATTAACATTAATTCCATTACTTACTAACTAATTGATTATTTATTTTACTAAAAGTGCTACCCAAAAAAAATAATAAATACAATAACAACAAAATTGAAAATCCTATTCTATACACCTACACACCTACTGTCCTATCATCTTATCCCTTAACCTAATCTAACATTTAACCTTATTACAAAATAAGGCATGGACTAAGGGTTTCAAAATCTGCAAGGAGAGAGAGTACAAGTGACAAGACTAGCTCAAGGGGGGTGGGGGGGGGGGGCACCATTCCACCTACCCACCTCCCCTTCAAGAATTTCACATTGGATGAAAAGAACCCAAGGAGGGGGTGTGGAGAANGGGGGGGGGGGGGCACCATTCCACCTACCCACCTCCCCTTCAAGAATTTCACATTGGATGAAAAGAACCCAAGGAGGTGGTGTGGAGAACAAGCTGGGAGATGGGAATGAAAAGTCAGTAGGGCCCACCATCCTATGTTTCCATTTCCCAAGAAAACATTTCACATGAAATGAGGAGAAGGGGGGTTTGACTTTGGAAAAAGGTCATGACAGATAGTATTTTAGGGGAGTGGACAGCAAGATAGGTGGCATGGTTTTTGGGGGAAGGATTTAACCCTCTGCATTCTCTATGCTAGCTTAGTGTACTAACAAGACATGTGGCCCCTTCTCCAAAGTTTTTTAAATGCAAGTTTTTTTTTTTTTGGTCATAACGTTTGAAAATGTCAGGCTTGAAAACCAATGCATAGGAAGAATATGTTAAGTTAATAAATATTAAAATGATTAAGATGAGGTAGTAAGGAAGGCTATGGGGCTCACTAGCCTTTAAGTTATATGGGTTTTATAAATCTTTATTAATTAAGGGTTAGTTGATAATAGTATGGGTAAGATAGGGGTTTAGGTTACTAATTCCAATTAGGTGAGTATAATGAAAAGGGAAGGGAATATTCTCTATGGTAAGAGAATAATTTCCTTCCCATACAAAATCCAGAGAGTTTTTGCTCTTAAAAATCTGAAAGTTGTCATTGCAAATATATGAATTTTCCTTTAATTTCCTTGCTTGTTTTTTTTTTGAAAGCCACATGAATGCATTGATTTATCCAATTAGTGTATCATACAAGGGTAATTATGGGTTGAGTGATAGTTGCATGAGATTTTAACATAGTAATCTAACATGTTCATTTGTTCATTATTTCATGCTTCAATTTAAAGGAATAAGAATGAGATTTTGTTCAAATGGAGATTGATTATAATGAATATGAAAATTTACAACCAACATTAGAGAGATCGCTAAATTCATTCATCAACCAAGGTATGTAATCTAATGAAATTATTTCATTGTCTATACTATCAACCTTGGATATCATTTCACAAAGAAGAATAACATTTCCATTACAAGAAATAGAATACTCTAAGGATGAAGGTAGTGAGTCTTTGTTTCATTATGGTAACCTCTTCCAATACTAATACATATTCTTCACGATGGAGAAGACTTCATATATACATGACTAACCTACAATATTCCAACTCATAATGAAGAAAGCATTTCACTTGTTACTTGAAGATGTTTTTCAATACATTACAATATGCAACAAGAAGAGGATCTTACTACAAGGATCAATAATACAAAAACATAAGGTGTTTCCACACAATCACACCAAAGAGTGAACTCCTTCCAAGCTTCATCCACACGAGTGTTGACATCAATACCTGCAATAAAAGGGGAAGAACCATGGGATGCTCACCTCCCAACCAAGGTCTCTATGAGACCACCCCTGAGCTTGGAGAACTAAGGCTAAATGGGTATGCTTCAACAAAAATGCTCACAAAAATACACATATGCATGAACAACAATTAACTCCCTCCCAAGGCTACACAAATAAGTTTGACAAGCTCATTGAAAGAGGGTGAAGGTGGGCTTTTCCAAGGAGGAGAATGCCATTGCATCCAAATTTTCTCAACATGAGTATTTCATTGCCTCTTCAAGGCTATCTTATCAAAACTCTATACACATACTTTTCTTATCAACATCCTCAAGATGCAAGGATACAAATGGCTTCATGAAGCCCATAAACTATGAATTTATCCCTCTTCTCCAAGAGAAGAGATTCTCACCACAATGGAGAGCCCAAATAACCCCTTCACCCAAGGCCACTTCTTCCCTTCCCAAAGGGTGAGTAATGCCTCACTCCCATGAACAAGAACTCCTTCATTCAAGAAAAAATAAAACCATAAACATGAATTCAAAACCCAAATCCCATCCCATACAAAACAATGATACAAACAACATTTTACATATGCAAGAGAGAGAAAGAAGAACATGCTAATCTAATGGATCGAATAAGAAAAATTCCATGGAAATGAGTAACCAACCTTCACAAGTGTAATGGCAATGAATTTTGAGAAGAGCTAAATCCCCTTAGCCTTCCTCAATCCAAACCCTAATTGTCTCTAAAATTAGAAAGTGGGTGAACACCCACTAAGTCTCCCAAAACCCTCTAAAAAGACCTCCAAAAGTGCACTCAAGAACTAGCAATCATGAGATATGACAACTAGCCTTTTTTTCTCCCCTCATAATTGTGAGGTTAGCAAGTAGTGTGGGACAAGTTAGGTGCATAAGACCATCTCTATTTTCGCCACTTTTGAAAAGTGGGCATTTTGGAGAGTCATAATGGTGACCTAGGTTTCTCCCATAGGTGAAAACTAACCCTAACCCAAGGTACCCATTTAGGGTTAACTAATTTTGGTAAAAAATACACTCTAGGGTCACTTTTAACCCCTCCAAAGTACCCCTAAGGTTCAAATCCGAGTTCCAACATGATAGGATGCCTACAAGGCATCTATATGCAAGTGATAATATAATGTCATATAAGGTTAAGTGATTCTTTCCCAAGCCCTAAATGACATTTCACTATCCACATGGACAACACAAGTGTCAAGTGACACCAGACAAAATATACATCACATTCAATAATGACATGTCCAAATAGCAACATAAATTAAAACCATTAACACACATTCTGATTATATTTACAACAAGGGTCACATTACAATGAGGTTTCAACCCCTTATTGGGTTAAACCTTGGCTTACTCAATTCACATGTGTTTAGCCCTGGTTCTCTAAAAATTCCATGGTTCCCTTTCTTGCACACTAAACTTTGAGCATCAGTAGTCCAAGATGATAAAATCGCATGTAATATACATTTTCAAATTCATAATTAACAACATTAATCAATAAGAAGAATTAAGTCCCTAATTGAAATTTTCATACATAAATGTTTTAAACATAAGAATTCCTTAATCATCATGACATAACATGCATAAAATAGTCAAGTCTAATCATAATTCAGTCTTCTCATCAATTCACCTATCTAAACATATATAATCAAAGTCAACCAGCTGTTCTAGGTCTAATCCATGTCATAATGTAATCCACACAATATAATCATCATCATATCATAATATCACAAGTCCCTGTCGGGACAACAAAAAGTGTATCAATGTATCAAAACATAGAGTGTCAAAGTGTGATCAAATAGTAAAGCTATGATGGATCAGGGTGGGGCCTCACAAAATCTTTCCCAAAATTGATATCTTTGAATAAATCTACAAGTATAACTACATATAAGAATGGGTTCAAATTCCTAAACAAGTAGATGATAACTAAAACATTGCTAATTCAATAATATATTTGAGTTTTATATTATAAAAGAATTGCGAACTATATTTAATCAACAAAATCGAACTATTTTTTTATCCTCTCATTTCTTTTTTATTGTCCAATCCCATCTATCTATATATAAAAGATGTGCTTATTTCCTTAAAATTGAAGTATCTTGTAGTAAGGAAAAAATAGAATCGATCAAATTCTATTGAGTTTCACAAAGTCAAAATATTGCTTTGGACAGTTTCATACAAACGGCTCCAAAGTTATAACATAAATTAGGCTTTGGAAAGTTTGAGTTTGTCCATTTCATAACATCACATAGGAAGAAGATCAAGGCAAAATATAACAAGAATAATAATCAAGACAAACTCTTGGAATAAAAGAGGTATTTTCCACTTATAAACACCTTAAGTTTCAACACTGTTCCATTGATGTAAGCCAATAACAAGTGGTGGGAAGCAAGCCAACCCCAATTTTTGGGTCTCCTTACATTAATTTTTTACCATCAGTTAAAATTTGCAACAACACATGTATTAGATAGATGAATTCCTGATAGTCAAAAGAAGGAATTGCCAAATTTAATAAATCTGCTTCCGCATATATTTTTTATCATCCTAAAAAAATATTTTAAAACCATTTTTAAAGGTCAAACCAAAGTTATTGTAATCTCTTTTTTATGGTTATGTTTTCTTGATTTAAAGATTTTCTGCATTGCAGCATCTTGGTTTTCTAATCAAGATTCAAAATGTCAGACATTTGTTGATCCATATTTCCCATTAGAGAGAAAGGTTGACCACATTAGGTCACTAAGAGTGAGACAAAGGTTGGCATATGATTGAATGGACCTAAAAACATGTAAAACATAGTGTGAAACTTGTAGAGTGCAATGTTTTCCACTACACATACTAGGAACTCTTTTCCATGTTCTATTCCTATGCTTGTTCATTCTATGTTTTCTTTTATGTCCTTGTATGTCTTATTTCAATCACAGTTGGTGCAAACGTCCTCCATCAGATCTTTCAAGGTCAATTCTCGATGAACTCATTTACTGAGAATTCATTATAATTCAGCTCTCTACAATCAAGAAAGAAAGAACCAATTAGGCGGCTATTGATAATCTTTACAAGTTTTCTTATATAAAAATTTAGTATTAATAGAAAAATGCATCCTTGTTAGATATGATGTCTGATCCCAAAGTAAAGAAAATCCACATGCATATAGAGTTAACTTTCAAGGAAGTCTGTCACCTTCTTTCCTTTTTCAATTTTTATTTCCTCAAATATAAAGATGATAATTTTATATACCATTATGTACTTGTCCAAAAAAGTTGAGCCATTGAAACTAAAGGTGATATTGAATTAAAATATAAGAAAAAAAGTTATTAATGATTTGAATTCAAGCTAATTATTCACTCCACAATCTAATGATCCTCTAAGGATATATGAGATAATAAGTAGAATTCTCATTATGTTTCATGACTATGATTTCAATCATACATTTTTGACAATTTTATTCCAAGTGCTCATGAACCAAACACTTTTGAGGAACTAATAGACGAAGAAAAATGGTAAAGTATTATGAAGATAAAGAGATGCATTCAATTCATCAAAACCAAACGTACATAACAAGAAAATTGATAATATTTTTAGACTGTATTAGAAGGCATACAGATAGAAACATTAAGTGTGCAAAAAGTCTTACTGATCTTTGTTTCTGGTAGTTGATTTAATGAAATTATAGACGTGAGAGTATTACTGATAAAAATATCCTTAATGTTTAATAAAATGTCTAACAAATGATATATATCTAAAAATATATGTCAAAGTATTTTTATTTGTGAATGTAGATATATATATGTTTACATATATAAATATGAGAATAAGAGAGTGGTTATCTAACATTATCATTTTAAGATGCTTAGTCATAATGAATCCCTCAAAGGCAACTTGGTTTTTGTTGCGGGTGAGTTTAAATTTAAAGAGCTGGAGATGTGTCCAATATAAATTTTTTTCTTAAATAATTTTGGTATGAGAGTTGCAATGTGAAGTCAACAAGTTAAAATTCATGGGATATTGTTTTCTCTACATTTATACCGAAAAACATAAATGTAATGCTTCATTCCACCATGGATTTTGAATTTAGAACTGTTGTAGTTGCTTCTGAGTATTTATTTTAGGGAGAAATGAATGAATGTATGAACTTGTATATCTTGATATGAGCTTGATTTGCAGTGTTGTTTGAATGATGAATCAGAAAGTTAGATCCCACCATTGATTTATATTAAAAATAAAGAGGGTGTCAAAGAAATAGATTAAAATAGATTTTTCAATTTTAATCAATGATGATGATGATGACATTAATTTGTCATTAGTATTCAAACAACACTTTCGGTAAGCTTACACCGAAAGACAGTAAAGGGAAAACTGAAGATTAGATTGGTAGTTCACCAAACATGACTAAGTATAGAGAGAACCAATAACATAAGGTAGTGTGTAAACCGAAAACCACAATGCAGAGAGTTAAAGTGGAACCCGACAGAGGAACCTGAAATGAAAGTTACAGTGCAGACTGATGAAATAGATTCAGTGCAACCGATAGTAAAAAATGAAGGATAGTCAAGCATGACCAAAAGATAGAACCGAAAGTTAGTTTTAGCCCGCAAAAAGCGGATCTGACTTCCATGTCAGATAAAGAAAGGGTGTTCTAATTATAGGATATTTAATTTTTTTAAATCCATTTCTTTAGGGACAAGAAACATTAATGTAAGTGTTTTAATCATTCTAACTGATTTAAAACACATAGACTAGGAGATCTAGGTGCAAGTTGTAAACCTGATCTTAGAGTTAACTTTGTTTTTATCATCAACTTGATGAAATCAATCCATCTATAAATAGATGATGTAATCATTCATTAGAATCTATGTGGAAGAGAGATGAGAACAGAATGAGAAAATCTATGGATTGAATTGAGAGTTTCAAGAACCAGAGAAAAGAAATAAGGATTTGGTTAGTAGAATCAAGAACAGAGGAAACCGATAATCAAAGGTAATATTCAATCACAAATAAGGTGATAATATTTTGTGTGTGAACTACATAGGATCTGTATCAACAATAGGAGATTGCACTTACTAGGTCAATTTGTAATTTTTTGTCATTCTAACAAGTGAAGCAAAGTGTAAGAAATCCTTTTTTGTAAGGTGGATTTAATAGTCCTATATCAAATCTCTTAACCAAGCGCACACTTTATAGTGTTGCTAAAAGCTCTTAATAGAGTAGACTTTAACAGGTCTCCACTGATACTCCTAATAGGGTAGATCATTAGAAGTGATCAAACTTGTAAGCCTTAACCGACCCCTTCCATTCTACAGATAGTGAATTTTTGTGGGTGCCATCCCCACCACATTTTTTACTTCCTAATAGGAGTTTTCTATGATATCAAATCTTGTATTATGTGTCAATTATGTTCTTGAATGTTTCTATGAATGATTCACATGTTTATTAATGTTATGAAATGATATAACTCTCACAAAGATAGTGTAGATCAGATTGAATGAATATGCAATTGAATACTAAGGTTAATTGATTAAAGGTTAAGAAAAAAATTTAGAGGTACTGATTCACCCCTCCCCTCGCAGTACTACTTCCCATTAAACCAAAAAATTGGTATCAAAGCTCAGTCTCTTCTTGGAAATGCTTAAAGGCTTAAGAGAAAAGATCATACAATGGAGAAGTACAAACTTGATAATAATATTGAGAATAAAAAGCTTGAGATACAAATGTTCTATGAACAGTGTAAAGAAGCTAGAATCAAGATGAGAGAGTTGTTGGATGAGAGGAAAGGAATGACAACTCAAAGTAATGAAAAGGATTATCAAGTAGAAGAGATTCTGTATTTCTTTGAGTCTTCAGAATCAAATGCAAGCAAAGCATCAGATACATCAAAAGTGAACGTCACAAATCTAAAGGAGATCAATCAACATCTGACAAAGCAAATAAAGATGCTATAAATTGGTCAAGAAACCCAGATGGTTAGAATGATTGATGTGATGAGTTCTGCTAGACAAGCTGAAATAGAAAGAATACTAGCTACTGATGACAAGTGGAAGATTACAGAGAAACTACAAGAAAAGGAGTTAGAAATTTAAAGACATGTTGAGCATCACCATGAGCTCACAAATCAAATCATTCTCATGAGTCAAGAAGAAAATAGAATGAATGTTGAACTCATTGAAAGAATATAGATTATCAATGAACTAAGAGAAGATAATGAAAAACTAAAGCATGAGGTTAGAATTCAGCAAAAACATAATGAAGTTATCAGAAAGGCTGAAGAGAGAAATAAAAGAATGGATGATTTTCTGGAAGGACAAAAAAGAGTCAACAACAACAATGGTCTAGGCTTTACCGAAAATGGAGAATCATTAAATCAATCCAATCCAAAGAATGTTTATGAAAATCCAAGACCAAGAAAGATTACATGCAAACACTGTGGAAAGCAATGTCACACAACAAATGTACGCAGAGGAAAAATGAAAGGTATTCCTAAATCTACACCTTAAATCATAGGATTCTGTTATATATGTAACAAGAAAAGACATAAGGCATATGAATGTAAGTCTAAGATAGAACAGTCAAGGAAGGAAACCTACATTGACAAATACTATCCTACATGGAAGATGAATGGGCACACAAGTCTTGAATGCTAGAAAAAGAAAAAGCAGGCATAGAAGCCAAAAGGTCAAGACACTCCATATCAACCGAAGCATATCAATAATTAGTATGTATGGGACTACAATACATGGAAAAATTGCATAGCATGTGGAAGGTATGGTCACATTGCTACAAACTACATGAGACTATGGACTAGAAAGTCAAGAGGATGGACTAACCCTGGAATGGAATGCCTACACTGTCACAAAGTTGGTCTTCTCAAAAAGGATTGCAGAGACCGCATGATAGAGACAAGCACATACCCCAATGGAAACACCATTGAAGATATCCGGAGGGCTAGAGACAAGATGTGGAGAAAAGATTCAAGCAATGATGAAGCTAGAACAAGAAATGCAAATGGTGACACCTCATGAAATGGATCCGGTGACATCACCAACCCCACCTAAGCAGAACAAGTAAGTATGGAATTGCATAAACCCTAAGCCATTACTTTACATCAATTCCATAATATGATGAAATAATTCTAAATTAGCATAAGATAGATGCATCATGCTTATACTTGTTGAAAAATGTGAAAACTATGTCTTTGGGAATATATACCGAAACCCGTCGGTATACACTTAAAGAAAAGACTACCTATAGTTATCGAGAGATGTCGGTTACAAACAAAAGTTGTTAGTATTGACTGAGACTCATCGGTAAACAAGCACATGAACAAGCGGTCTGTGTTACTGAAACCTACCAGTAAAGGCTAAGTCAACTTTGACTGCTCATAAATGTTGTAAGAATGATCAATGGTAATAAAGTCTCCACCGATGAACTCAGTCCTCAAACATCGACGAGGTGGTGAGTATTTATTACATGTGTCTTAGGGAAAAGGCTATAAATAGGGAATTGGAGTGACTCATTTGTCATGACACCCAAAGTAGAACGAGCAGAGGTGATTTTGAGCAGAAAGAAACCAAGTTGTAGAGTGATCACAACTCGACCACCAAGCACTCCAAAATAGTTCAGAGATCTGTGCAAACACAATAGTAAGTTCTAACAGACCAATAACTCTATTCTTTATGCATTTATGAAGAAGCCCTAAATTTTAGGAAATGACATCAACATCATGATCTGTAAAAGCTAAGAAGGCTAAGAAGGATGAATTTGAACTCATCAAAAACAATGCATGTGAGGAACCCAAATATAAGATTCATCTAGAGTTTTCCTCATAGCCTGATGACGCTGGTGCATTCTCATGCATACCAGCTAGGGTTTTTCTAGTTGAGAATATTCGATCCTTCATACACTGCAAGATTGCAGAAATTGGAATGACAAAGATGGAAGAATCTTACTAGAAGCTCTGTAATGAAGAAGGATCACTTAGGGATTTCACAAACACATTGAGTTAAAAGCGCTTACCAATTCCCTAAAGTTCCCAAAGGTCTTCAAAACCAACTGGATTCGGTTAGTGCTAAGAAAAATGCACAATAACAAGTTATAGTTGGATGAACTGAAGGAAATCACCTGAGATGTCATCCATGTGGTCACCGGTTACCCCGTAACCAATAAAGTAAAGGTGCTCAAGCATCCACTAAAGGCAGAGACCGATAAGATGACTGGAGCCAAATGGGATGGGCGTGGACTAAAAGTGACAACCATAGCTGATGATGAAATTAAGTTTGGTGCATGTGTACTGGGTTACAAATTCTTCTAGGCTAGCAGATTAAACAATATTTCATCAGGTGCTATGGATACAGCTTACAAAATTGTGAAGAAACATACACAGTTAGACTTGTCTGAGCTACTACTAAATCATTTGAAAGAAAATCTCAAGAAAATTAGAAATGCAAAGTCAAACACCTGTAAGTTTGGCTCATTAATCATGTGCATTTTCTTTTATTTTCAAGAAAAGTTCCCATCTATTGGAGATGTAAAATGGGACAACACCAAGCTAGTAACCATGCAAATCAATGAGCACATATATGCTCTAGGAGATAATTTTGAAACTGTCATGGATGAATACTTTAATGTATTCAAAGACTGAATGCAAAAGAGGGTAAGAATCCCAGAGAAACTCATCAAGCAATTTAAGGATGAGATATACTTCATGGTCGACACAGATCACACTTTCATCAAAACTGTAGTAGCAAGAATAGCATGGCTACAACCATTGGAATATGAGATCAACATTGATCTTGCAACAAAGGCAATTGATGCCTTAATCAATGAGCCACTGGACAAAAAGAGACTAGGGTTCAGAACATATGAGGAGGACAAGAAAAGAATTAAATCAAGCCTCGTAGTAAAAAAGATTGTGAAAAAGAAAGACAAAATGGTAAAGAATCTCACAAATATTATATCTATAGAAGAGAAAGAAGCTGAACAAGAGGAGTAAACCGAAGAATAGGTGTCTATCTGTAAAGATGATGAATAGACTAACTTAGAGGAAACAAAGTCAGACTCACCTCCTCATCCACCATAAAAGAGACCAAGAACTATAACTACTTCAAGGACCAGAAGCCAAACATCCAAATAATCTACTCCTTCACCACTAAAGAAAGGAAAAGTCAAGATGTATAAGAGAAAAGCACTTGCACCAAAGAGAGGAGAAAATAAGAAGGGTAGAAAATTTGTCAGAATTTGAGAGGATATAGAGGATACCAAGCGAGATGAAGCCTTAGAGGAAGAAAATGTCAAGGTAAAGGAACCTGACACCATTGATGACATTTGTGTTTACATTGAAAATTATGGATCTATTACTGATCCGCATATTAGAAAATGAGGAAAATGAAATCAGGAAGATCAAAATAAAATTGAAGAAGCTATGATAGCTAAGATGTATAACTTCAAATATATACCCATATAATTTGAAGGAAGTTATGTACCATAGGAACTCTTGGATAGATTATCCGCCCGTTGTACATTTTCTTTGGTAAATGAGAAAGAAATTAGAGAGAGAGTACTTGTCTCTCTAATGCCGCCTGAATAACAAAGCTAGAAATACATGAAATGATGGAGAAACACAAGAAATAATTCTCACCAAAGCTACAGGCATACAAATTTCTTGAAGAAAAGTTGATTGAACTTGAAAAGGAAAGTCACAATAAATGGTGAAAGATCATGAATAGGCTAGTTGAAAAAGACAGCCCCGACAAAGACCTTCAACAACAAGATGTTGAGAAAAACAAAGATGATACATCCATTGAGCTGGATAAAGAGGAAGATGATACAAGAGGGAATAAGAATGAAGATATGGTAGATGAAATATGGGATGATACCACAAATGACAATGTTGTGGATACCAATGTCATGCCCAAAAATTTCGCGCCCAAAAATGCAACAAATTTTTTTTTTTTGAAAGGTAATTTTTTTTTAATAGTAATTGTTATGTCAAGAGGGTGTAAGGGGAATGATGACTGAATATCAACATCCCTTAATCCTAAATACTCCTAAGTTAAAGGATCATAAGTTGAAGGTTATCTGTGTTAATTTTAAAATAAATAACACTCTAAGTTATGGTACTTCTTTAATATTATTTTTATAGTAGTCAGTATACTGGCCACATATATTGACCACATAAAAATAACAATAAGAATCCCTATGTTCTCCTAAAAATTTTAATTGGATTTTTCCTCTTAAATTATCTATAATTCCCAATTAAAACTTCCTCCTTAATATTTAACATTTTACTTTATGTTACTTTATTTTATTCTATTATTTAAATATTGCATTATTAATGCCAGGATGGATTTAAGACTTGAAGATATATCCTTCTATCTTAAACGTTTATTCTAACTTAATCAAGATGTTGCAACATTTATTTCCAGAATACACGTCGAGAGGATAACACTTAAGTTATAGAAAATCTATTTC
>MU225568.1:1007212-1047819 GCA_018584345.1 Thuja plicata
CACCCATCTCTCCAGTCCACATGGGTAACTTCACCCACCTCTTCAGTTCAAAAAGGTAACTCATAATTAGCTCTTCAGTCAACCAAACTCTATCTCCTATTTACCAAATGAAGAGGTGGAGTTTACTGAGAACCTCTCCAGTTCCTTTTGATCTCAACCGTTCATCTCCCTATCTCTAGGATTGATCTCAATCGTTCATATCATCACCAAATCCTATATAATAAAACCTTCATAACCATTTGAAGAATCCAGGATTTCAAGCTCTCATGCACCCCTGTCAGTTTGGTTCTAGCATTCAAGCCATCTTGCGATCACACACTCATTTCAATTAGCGAATTCTTGACACTTCTCAAGTCATAGACGCTGCCTCGTCAATACTGAGCATCAATAAGATTGTTTTGAAAGGAGTAGAGAGAGACAATAGAAGCTTCAAGCATCATGGGGTTTGCATTTATTTGTTTTCCTTTCTCTTGCTTGTACATTTTATTGATTACATTTCATTGTTATTCATTTTAGTAGTATTGTGTACTTGGTTTGTATCATTTGTGAAACCTTTTCTATTGACCCTTGCCTTTGGAAAGCTTGGGAATCCATGGATCACGAAAACAAGAGGCATACAATACCATTTATTGTAACCTTACGCTCCATCTAGGTTTTCACTAGCTGCATGGAGATAATCTCATTGCAGCCTCCCATAACTTCAATGAAAGGATAGAAACCACCCTCCTTCAGGTAGGTCACCGCACACTAGTTCTTGAGGAACCCATCCTTAATTCTAGGAGGTTCCACCCGCACCATATCACCACCCATATCGGAGCTATACTCTGGATTCACCTCTTCCTATACCTCTACCAACATTCCACCTTTCACACCTCTACCCAGAACCCTCTTAATCAGAGTCTTGCAGAAAACACAAAAATCATAGCAGAGGGTGGAAATACATAAGGTGAATAACCAGGTGGGAATAATATCTGTCATTTTAATGAGTTGGAAAGTACCGGTCACATGGTTGGTCAGAGTGATAGCAGAGCCTTTGTGTATCATGACATGATTGCCTTTCCCATGACTAATGCACCACTTAAACCCTTCTGTCTTGTCAAGCTCTTTCAAACTTGTTATTTTCCCCATGTCAGCTCCAAATTTGAAAAGCCCATACTTTTTCCAAAATTGGCATTAAGAACCCATCTTTTTAGAATTCTAATAATATTAAAATCCTTCCCTGTCACTTTTTTAAAATTTGAATTCACTCGAATCCTCATGATCTTGTCCACCGCCTCTCCCATCCAATCAAAAATGTCTTTGTACTCCATAGGTTAATTACTTTCTTTTTCGATAAGCAAGGCAATTTTCTTAGAAAGGGAGTCCAAGTTTCTTTAGCACCTTAAGCCTTGCTGATTAAGACCCATGGCTACCAGCTTGTTAGCCACTGCATTGCCCTCTTTGAAAATGTGCTATATTTTGAAATCATCAAATCTGAGGAGCAGCGACCAGATGTCCTACAACAGATTAGATAGCCTCCAACCAGCTTTAAATTTTCCCTTTACCATTTCAATAATAATTTTGGAGTCACCCTCAATGACCATCCTTTTTACTCCCAAAGTAACCGCCACCTTTAGGCCCCAAAAGTGAGCACATATTTTTGACACATTATTTGATCCCGATCTGAGATTTATTGCATAAGAAATGATCATTTTGCCATTTTTTCCTCTGAAGATACCTCCACCCGCAGTAGATCCTTTGGAGGCAGCTCCATCAAAATTTAGTTTGGTGAAATTTTCCTCTAGGGGGACCACTTGGTATTCCTTCTCACCACTATTTTAGAGAAATCAAACTCATAGATGGAAGGATGCATCTGCCAATCCTTAGCCACCAAATAATCAAACACCTTGGGGGGGAAGGGGGGATTTTTAGCGGCAAGTACCAAGGTTTTCCTTCATTAGATTCACAACCATCCTCACCATCCCATCAACATCTTTTTCCTCCCCTCTGAACACCCAATTAATACTTTGCTTCCATATGCTCCAACAAACATGCAGGGGTAAAAGCCTCCAAAGGGTGTTGATAAGTGGGTGCTCTACGAGGTTCCCCCAGTTGTGAATGAATTGGTCCAATTCCTCCATGAAGACCCAATTCAATCTCATATTGCGAATAATTTTGGACCAGACCAGAGTCACATAGGGACAATGAATAAGAATGTGGTTGACAGACTCAACATGTATTTTACATAGGGCACATCTATTGACCAATCGAACTCCTCTTTTCTAGAGGTTATCCAGCATAATAATTTTACCATGGAGGGTTGTCTACCAAAATAAATTGATCTTGGGGATTAATTAGGGGATCTAGACTTTCCCCCAGCTATTTTCATCTACCACAACTTTTAAGTTAGTTAGATAAACAGGTTTCACCGTGATCTCCCCTGACTTGTTATGACACCAAATAGATTTATCCTCAATAAGGGATATAGGAATCCTGATGCCATCAAGAAGCTTTTGAATTTCATTTATATAGGGTGACACTTGAGTCTGATCCTGAAAAGCATCAGCGAGAACTTTCCATTTCTTATCTTGAGAGATGTAGTCACTAACTTTACCTCCAAAGTGAGAAATCAATTTATCCTTGATGAGTCCAAACTTTTCCCATCCAAGGGATTTTTCCCCCACCCACCAATCTTCCCAAAAATGAATCTGGGTACCATTTTCAACCACCCATTTTAAACCTTTGAAAATATTTCCTTTGGTTTTATAAATGAAATTCTAGATTTGTGAGCCGGAGGGTAAATTTTGACCGTAAGGGATTTGGTCTTTGGAGAAGTATTTGGCCTTCATAATTCTACTCCAATCAAAAGTTCCTCTGAAAATCTTCCAGCCCATTTTAGTTATCAAAGCCTTATTTAGGTCCTTGATTTTTCTTACTCCTAGATCTCCCACCAGCTTTGGTTGATAGACAGTATCCCCGTTAACCAGGTTCATTCTAGCCTTTTCCTCCATCCCCAACCAAAGAAAGTTTCTCTAGATTTTTTCCAGTTTCTCCGTCATTCTATCATTTATTTTAAAAAGAGACAGGAAATAAACAGGAATACCTTGGAGAGTTGCTGAAAGCAATTGGAGTTTTCTAGCATTTCTAAGGACCTTACCTTTCCATCTAGCCATTTTTTTCTGCATTTTTTCCAATATGGAGTTCCAAAATTCATCAGAGACCTCCTTCACCATGAACGGGAGACCAAGATAGGTATCTGGGAGTGTATCTCCCTTACAGCCAAGACATTCCACAATTTTCATATGTGTTCTTTTTTCAGTGTTGAAGAAGTAAATTTTGCTTTTGTTGTAATTAATCACTTGACCAGATGCCATCGCATAATTATTCAGGAGGCCTTTCCATTCTCTAGATTCTCTATTGCAGGATTTTCCAAAGAGGAACCTATCATCTACAAATTTTTGTAAAACTTTTGGGGGAAGAGTGGAGGCTAGTTTAAAACTAGCAATAGATCCAACTTCTTCCAGTCTCAATAAGTTTTGAGCCAACACCTCTGCCACTAGAAGGAAAAGATATGGGGATAGTGCGTCCCCTTGACGTAATCCCCTTTCTGGAGTAAAGGACCCCCAGGGTGTTCCATTGACTAGAATATCAAATTCAACTGTTTCCACCACCACCTTTATAATTTTAATGAAATTATCATGGAAACCAAATTTCCTAAGCACCCCATACAAAAATTTCCACAGTTTCTTATCATATGCCTTGGAGATGTCCAATTTTAAATCCATACCATCATTTTTACCTTTCTCCATAGAATGTATGATTTCATGAGTGGTGATAACAGCATCAAGAATTTGCCTTCCCAAAACAAACCCCTTCTAGTTGGGATTAATTATTTTCCTAAGAAGGGGTTTAATCCTATTGGTGATAATTTTGGACATAATTTTATAGGTAGTGTTACAGAGGCTTATGAGGCAAAAGTCACTCATGCATTTAGGATCCTGCACTTTAGGCACAAGGACAATGTAGGTTTTATTAATTCTTTTTAGGATGCTACCAGTCCTAACAAAATCATCGGTAGCATGGATAAGATCATATTTTAATACTTCCCAAAAGTGCTGGAAGAAGGCTAGGGGAAACCCATCTGGTCCCGGCGATTTAAAGGCTCCCATAGAGAAAACCATAGTTTTAACTTCCTACTCAAAAACTTGAGACAACAGAGCCTCATTGTCACCCTTAGTAACCACATTAGGGATAAATTCCATAAGAAATTCAAAATTAGTATCCATCCCAATCCAAGTCGGCCTTCAGAAAATACCTCATGGAAGAAATCAATAGCATGATTACCAATATCTTCATGCTCCAAAATATGGCTCTCATTAGCATCCAGAGATTTAATGGTGTTCCTTCTTTTATGTATGGAGGCTGACCTGTGGAAGAAAGCTGAGTTCCAGTCACCCTCCTTGAGCCATTGAACACAAGACCTTTACGTCCAAAATATTTCCTCCCTTTTGAGGTTTTCTTTCCATTTTCTCCTCCATCCTTCCTCCTCACAATGATCGTCCTAGGTAGAATCACCCGATGCCATATCCTTCTGGAGGTGTTTGAGTTTCTCCTCAATTTCTTTTTTGCATTAGAAAATGTCTCCAAACTTGGATTCGCTCCACCTTTGGGCCTCCCGTTTGATAATTTTGAGTTTTTCAGCTATTCGGTACATTGTCGTTCCCCTCATCGGGGTATTCCACCATCTTTTAATACATTCTTAAAATTCATTGTGAAAGTTCCACATGATTTCATAATGAAAGGGATGGGGTCCATTTCATTTTCTTTCCTCCCAGTCAAGGATCAAAGGGGAGTGGTCAGAAACCATTCTCAAAAGGAGAGAGAGAGAGAGAGAGGATGATCAAGGGAGAAACATCCCATCCTCCCGATAACATCCATCTATCTATTCTAACCTGTATCAGGTGTCTTCTTTTTTTGTTCTTGGACCAAGTAAACCCCATTCCCTGTAGATCCAAATCAGCCAAATCATTGTGCCTCATAAAATCTTCTAGCTCCTACATACTTTCCAAGTAATCTTGTGTGCCCCCAATTTTCTCAGATAGTAATAGAGGCATATTAAAATCCCTCACAAACATAGTGGGGTGGCAATGGTTAGCTTCAATGAGGTTAGAAATTTCCCCCCAGATTATACCACATTCACTTCTAATGTTAGGAGCATAAATATTATACAAGTACCAGGAAATATTATTCCAAGTAAACAACACAGCAAGGAAGTTATGAGAAAAGGCCACAGCATTTCCAGATAACTAACAAGGGTTCTAGAGAGTGGCCACACCACCAGAGGCCCCATCATCTTCACTATATATAAAGGCCGCACCCGGCCATATATTATCCACCAGTAGAGCAAATTTTTGATACTTCATTTTAACCTCCTAAATAAGAACCACATCAAACTTGAACTCAAGAATATACTTCTTCAGAGTGAACTATTTTTGTGGGCTGTTCATGCCCCGTATGTTCCATGAGAGGAAATTCATCTTTTATTTTTTGGGAGTCTTCTAGGTTTAACTATTGCCCATTGGCAATAGCCCTTGCTGCTTCTTTTTCTCTTACTGCTCTCATCGTCGGTTGACCCACTTTGGTTTCATTCCGCACATCTACTTTTTTTTTTTCCACACTTTCATCCACCTTCTTTGCTCTAGTTTTCCTTTTAGGTTTTGACCAGTCAAAGACACTAGTTGATAGCGACGAATGGGTCAATATCGGTATTTCCATTACTTGTCCCACCCCATTATGGATTGGGGAGGGAATTTCCCCCCGTCATTTAAACTTCTCTCTTCACCAGGTTCCCTTTTAGTCATGATGCTTTTAGACTCTTGTGCCTTCTCCCCATTATTGTCTTCTTTATTTCCTTTCCTATTTGGGCTTCCTCTATGAGAGCTGGGGGCTAACCTTAGGTCTTCAACAAACTCTCCTTCTTCTAGGTCCGCCACCTTCTCGACCTCTTTATCCTTTCCATTTCCATTCTCCTCCACCCCAGATGCAGGAGACAACATCCCATCAAGGGGGGAGGGGCCTCCATAATAACCACAGTCCCAACAACCTGGTCCTGTGCACCTTCCTTCTCACTTAGAGACACTAAAGCAGGCCGCTCAGAGTCTTTCCCTTCAATCGTAGTGGCTACCTTGCATTCTGTCACTACATGCTCATTTTTACCACATTTTTGGTAGTGTAGAGTGGCATTCTCATACACAATGGCTCGATTCTAGTTCCCCCATTTGGATTTAAGCATCACAAAGTTAGGGAGGGGATTATTCATTATCATATTCACACATAATCTTTTGAATACTAGCCTAATTTTTTGAATGGTAACCGTATCCACTACCACATAGTTTCCAAATGAGTTCCCAATCCATTAGAGCACCTTTTCCTCCTAGAATTCAAGGGGAAGTCTAGGTAGGCAGACCCACACAGATGAAAATTTCTACATTTCAACCTCTAGATTGAAGCCTGGCTTCCATTTGGCCATTAGCAGTGCGTGTTTACCATAGCACTAACTTCTAGTGGAAACAAGAGTATAGCCCTCTACAACATTAAATCTAAAGAGGAATAGCCCTTCGGCATAGCCAATAGAGAAAAAGTCCCCTTAACCTTCCATCTGGTATTACACCACCTGTGAGCCATATCTATGGTGGGCCTAAAAGTGAAAAACCTCCCCACTAGAGCAAGTTGTAGAGAGGCAGAAATGCCTTCAACCACACCATCTGGGACAACAATATTTGGGCCAAAATCTCCTACCAAGAAAATAGGAGGAGTAGAGATGTTAGGATTCTCTTTCCCCATAACCGCAAGTTTCCAACCCCCCATAGGGCCATCTTTATTTTCCACCACATGTTTGGGGCAAGAATCCCCATCTTCCTAACTCTCCGGGTGAGCAAACACCACCGAGGAGGTAAACGAGGAATCCACGGCTCTAGGGAAAGCATAGCAGTCACTTCCATCCCTATGAGAAAGCACTAGGAACAGGTCAAAGAAGAGAACCTTTGTGCTCCCTGGATTTCCCAGTAGAGTAGAGGCTGAAGCCAACATTCAAAAAATCAAACGGACGGGAAAGTTACAGTTGATAGGTTGCAGAGCGATTGAATTGCTTGATAAACTAGTTAATACCCATGTTCAAATGAGTAAATAACAGTCTGAGTAAAAATTTCATCCATTATTTAGACTATTATTCACTCTATTATTTACTCTATTATTCACTATGTTATTCACACTGTGTTTCCAAATGT
The DNA here is from genome assembly GCA_018584345.1 of Thuja plicata. NCBI lineage: Eukaryota > Viridiplantae > Streptophyta > Pinopsida > Cupressales > Cupressaceae > Thuja > Thuja plicata. The sequence continues at coordinate 1,014,478 of MU225568.1, forward strand.
CACTTTTTACAGGAAAGAGTCTAGTTCCCTTCTATTATATTTCACTACAATTGAGAGGAGATGATAAAATTTGAGGAGTTAAAATTCATAGTGGCTTATGTCTGCACTCTTGGATTGAAGTTCCTTGTCCACCATCAATGTCATCTCCTCCCTAATGAAACTATTTGAGGAAAAATGATCACTGAATGTCTTAGAATTATTGATTGGACTATGACTGACTAGTTGTTGATTTTGTCTTATTTGATGGTTAACTTTTCCTAATAAAATGCTCACCGCATATTACTGAGGCTAACTGTCTATGGAAGTGTTGATTCAATGTGTGTTCTAAACTCCCCCTAATTGCTGATTCGATGATATAGGTCTTATGTTTGATGCTGCCTCCTTTTTGGTTTTGTATTGTATATTGACAATAGTCATTTTGCAATTTGATTTGAGATGTTGTGTACATTAGTACATTGCTTTTTATTGCAATTATAATTAGTATGAATGCACAAAATAATCAACTAAATAAAATGATATGTTGGAATGATAGTGCAATATTTATCGATATAGCATCAATGACTTTGGTCAATGTGCCTATGCGTCAATGTGGTGTTGGCCCTTGTGTGTTGAAGACATCACACACAAAAAGTAATCCTGGGCATCAATTTTGGGGTTTCCCAAATAGGAAAAAGGTCTGGATATAGAATTATATTTTATGTTTAAAAGTAATGTGACAAGTAACCATTTTAGGAAGAATTGATGTAGACTTGGTACTGCAGGGAAATAGTGGATGTCAAAAATTTTGGTGGGTCGATGAAACCACATTTACGTCTATCCCATCTACGTCTTTACCTAATGTAGGAAATGAGTGAAAATTGTACAAGGCTCGAGAGGTAGCTACTACCACTGAGATTGCTTCAATGATGAAAGTAGAAATCATGTTTCTGCAATGCCTTATTTGTGTAGTTTGTGCACTACTTTGTTGGACCATATGCATAAATGTGATTAACAGAGGGCTATTGTAGATACTGAAACTCTTTTTGAATTTCATGTATATATGTTGGACATATTTTGATGAACTCATGAACTTTTTGTTGTATATGAATTCATTATGATTTTCTATATCTTGGATGGGTTTTTGTAAATTTAATCCTTGTTCCTTTTAGAAGTGTATGGCTTGAATATGCACATGCATAATTGTAGACGAGGACTAGTAATAGGGTGCCAGACATTGCTTAGATCATTTAGATCTAACCCCATATTTTACTTCCTTGTAGGTTCTGGATCATATTGAATTCAACCCTGGAGACATTTAAAAGGATCAACCAACTTCATAAAGAAAGAATGGAAACAACCCAACTTAAAAGTAGAAGATAGACAAACCTATCTAGTGATCATATTGTGTTGAAGGTGGAGTCTGATGCCACTTTAATGACATCACGCAATGATGCAAAATTTAATGTTTATAGTCATTGCAGTAGCATTAGGCACCACCTTCAACACAATATTTTACCTTACCAATATTTTACATACTGTGTTAGAAGGCCGAGATGGGAAAAAAATCAATGGTATAATTGTCATCTCTTTTCCCTTGGTAATTATTTTCAGGTAGAAACAATAGGATACCATCTATCTATCTTGAAGACTCTTTATCAAAAGGGGATAAATGTCCTCTATCTTCAATCAAATAAGGGGTGTAGAAGGTTTCTTTGCATTGATTTGGTATATAAATTGAGTACTATACCCTAACAATGCAGAGCAACTTCTGCACCCTCAATTCCAGTGAAGAGAGAAATGTCATTGATACCCTTTGGATAAAGAGGCTTGATACCACTTCTACCATCCTTTAAAAGACTAGTTTTAAAGTTAAACCTAAACTATAATGTCTCTGTGAGTTACGTAGGCAATTCCATCTATGATGAGCCCCTAAGGCATTAGGTCTGGCTCTTAGGTCTTGTACTTTTGATCTCTCCCTTGATCTTTCTACCCCTTACCAATATTTTACATAGTTTTCATCTCTTTACGAAACTAGTTTTAAATGCCTTATGAAATATAGTTGTAGGTAGTTATCTCTTCTATAAATACAACACATTCCATATGGTGTTAGAAGGCCTAGATGGGCAGAAATTCAATGGTGCAATTGTGGTCTCTTTTTCCATTGGTAATGCTTTTTAGGTAGAAACAGTAGGATACCATCTATCTTTCTTGAAGACTCTTTATCAAAAGGGGGTTAATTTCCTCTATCTTCAATCGAATAATGGGTGCAAAATATTTATCTACATCAATTTGGTATAGAAATTGAGCGCTATACCCTAACAATACATAGCAACTTCTGCACCCTTGATTCCAGTTAAGAGAGAAATTCCATTGATACCCTTTGGATAAAGAGGCTTGATACCACTTCTACCATCCTTTAAAAGACTAGTTTTAAAGTTAAACCTGAACTACAATGTATATACGAGTTACATAGGAAAGGCTATCTATGATGAGCCCTCGAGGCATTAGGTCTGGCCCTTAGGTCTTGTACTTTTGAGTTCTTCCTTGATCTTTCCACCCCTTACCAATATTTTACATAGTTTCAATCTCTTTACGAAACTAGTTTTAAATGCCTTATAAAATATAGTTGTAGGTAGTTATCTCTTCTATAAACACAAAAAATTCCATATGGTGTTAGAAGGCCCAGATGGGCAGAAATTCAATGGTACAATTGTGGTCTCTTTTTCCCTTGGTAATGCTTTTCAGGTAGAAATGGTAGGATACCATCTATCTTTCTTGAAGACTCTTTATCAAAGGAGGATCAATGTCCTCTATCTTCAATTGAATAAGGGGTGTAGAAGGTTTTCCTACTTCAATTTGGTATATAAATTTAGTTCTATACCTTAACGATATAGGGCAACTTTTGCACCCTCGATTCCAGTGAAGAAAGAAATGTCATTGATACCCTTTGGATAAAGAGGCTTGATACTACTTCTACCATCCTTTAAAGACTAGTTTTAAAGTTAACCCTTAATTATGATGTCTCGGTGAGCTATGTAGGAAAGACCATCTATGATGAGCCCCCGAGGAATTAGGTCTGGCCCTTAGGTCTTTTACTTTTGAGTTCATCCTTGATCTTGCCACCCCTTACCAATATTTTACATAGTTTGCATCTCTTTATGAAACTAGTTTTAAATACCTTATGATTGATTTAGCTAAGTTATTGATGTATCTTATCTTACAATCTTGTATGTAATAAACTATGAATTTTATATCATGCATCTACTTGTGTAGCCGTATATACAGGTGCAAGAAATAGAGAGGCAAGGAGAATATGATACACAGGCAAGAAAGAGAAATTCAGGTATATATATTAATGCAAAGTAACACCTAAAGATAAATATCTAGACTAATCACCGACCAGGATGTCGTTGGTGATTACTCTAGATATTTATCTTCAGGTGTTTTTTTTAACATTCCATATTGGTCAAAATTTTGACTAACTTTGGTCGAAATCCTCACCAAGACTAGTCTACATATCGACCATTCTGTGTCAAAATTTAGCATCATGGGTTAAGCATCCTAGTCAGATGGGCCAAACATTTTGACTGACATTGGTCAAAATTTAGCATCATGGGTTTGGCATCCTGGTCAGATGGGCCAAACATTTTGATCGACATTGGTCAAAAGTTTGACGAATTAACTTGCTACTTGCAGATGTCAATTTCGACCAAGATTGGTGTATAACATTCGACCTTAACAATGACGTGTCAAAATTTTGACTAGAAAAATAGCTACAAGACCATTTGTGGATCATTCGACCAATATGGGTAGAAAATTTGACCAATTTTCATCAAAAAAGATGCCAATTCTACTAGTGTGAAAGACAAAAAAATAGGTTTTTTCCAAATTTAAATAGGTTGGTGAGTCATATATGTATTTATACACACACACACATATATATATACACACACACTCATATATAGATATACATACATATATCCATAAACACTTCACTCAACACACAATGAAGTTTTTCAACATTACGCACCCGCACAAGCACTAGTATTTTTCAACACTGCAAATAGACAAACAAATCCATAAATAGAAGTAGACACTAAAAATTGTTTGAGCTATGTTGATTATGTCTTCAGAGTAACTCAATGATCTCCAAGGACTATAGGAAGGAGGATGAGGATCTGAATTTTCTTTTCCTGCTATCTATTGTCATTGTTTTTGGTTGATTATGTCTTCTGTGTAACTCGATAATGTCTACAGACTAGCGGATCAAGGACTAGGGGCATGATACTCTTCTTTGATTTTTTCTTCTAGGTGTGGTTCTAATGATCCTAAAATGTCAAATAAATTGGGTGTTTGTAGTAAGAGCCTCCATAATTGTGATACATCACACATACCTCAACTCTTTTTATTTGAACTCTAAGATGAGGTTAGAGCTATTTGCTTGTCTTTTTTGAGTGATATATTAGTAATGCACAATTTAACAAAATGTATCCAAGGAGTATTTGAATGCAAGGGACATTTAAGGTACCACGATACTTCTATAAGGATATGAATGATAAAGGGTCATTGCGGACACAACCTCATTATTTTCACAAAATATTAATGTTAGCATATGTATGCACAGTCCGAGTAACATCTTAGCAATCTCTAACAATCTCCTGCTTTGGCATCGATGGCAACATATGATGTGTAAAATTCAATCAATGCACACATAAATAATATCAACAACAACACAAGTAACATCCACAATATGACATCTCTATTTTTCAATCTCTCTCCCTTAGTCTCATACTGAATATCTCTTCCCAAATCTCTCTTGTTTTCACAAGAAAATATCTCCCCCTTTGAGATAAATCAAAACGTAATATGTATGCACTAAGTCATAGAGGCCAAAAACCTAAAGTAAACTTCTCATGAAACATTCATGAGAGAGAGAGAGAGAGACCAATATTATAATAAATTATTGCATATTTTGCATTTTGCATATTTCATATATATCATAGGTCATATGTAAAATATTCAATAATGTGGTATATAAAAAAGATGAAACATTGCACAATAATTTTACATATACTTGGTGCACACCATATATGGTGTACACCATCTATGTCATAGGTGTTGGTTTACCCTTCTAAAGATGGTTTACTAAGAGGGGGGTGAATCATAAAATATTGATGGCATACTCGGTCTTTATCACCATTACCATCAATTGGTTAACAATCTCTCTCTTTGGCATTGATGATAACACTATCAATTGATGATGGTATACTTTGATATCTCTGTACTATCTCTGCTCCCTCTTAGCTTGTTCTTCCTCTTTTCCTTCTGTTGGATTCTCCCTTTTACATGTAGTCTCCTTTACTTGTATTCATCACTTACTTCTCCCTTATGGAGTCATCAATTAAATACTTCTCCCTTGTTGACAATAATGCCAAAGATCTATACTCCAAAAATATTGTTCAAGTAGTGAATCATACCTTGCATGTACTGATTTCTCTTTGCATGCATAATTCCTTTAACAACTTCAAGCATCACCTAAAGTGTGATCACTCAACATCAACTCAAAATTTAGATATTCTAATGTGTTCTAGAGTTGATGTAGCATGTTTCTTGCATTTATTGAATGTTGGATAGGGGTAGGACCCCTAATTTACCTCTGAGATACTCAAAATAATCCTTTGGTAGTGGCTTGGTGAATATGTCAGCAACCTATTCTTTTGACTTCAAATACTCCAACATTATAAGCTTGTCTTGTACTTTCTCTCTCAAGTAATGATACTTGATAGATATGTGCTTGGACTTTGAGTGCATTACCAGATTCTTTGATACATTTATAGCACTTGTATTGTCCCAATAGATAGTTACTAGATTGGTGATCTCTTCTTGCATACCTTCTAGTAGTTTTTTGACCAACACAATATTTGCACAATTCAAAGATGTGGCAACATACTTAGCCTCGACAGTAGACTGTAATATACAAATTTATTTCTCGCTTAGCCATGTAACTAGTCTTTCTCCTAAAAAGAAAGCTCCACCACTTTTACTCTTTCTATCATCAATGTTTCTAGCCCAATCAACATCAGTATAGAATTTCAAGTCAAATTCTCCTCCTTTATTGTATATTAGGCCAAAATATTCAGTGCCTTTCAAATATCTAAAAATTCTCTTAACTACAGACATATGTGTTTCCTTCAGATCAAAAGAAAACCTTGCAACAATTCCTACTACATGAGAAATATTGGGTCTGTTGTGCACTCGATATTGCAACTTACCAATCATGGATCGGTTTAGTGTCTTATTAACTTCTTGTGACTCATCCTCTTTAGATAATTTGCAGCCAATGACCATCGGTGGTCCAACTGGTTTTGAGTCATTCATACCAAAGGTCTTTAGGATCTCTTTAATATATTTTTCTTGTGTAATATAGATCCCATCCTTTACCTGTTGAATTTTAAGTCCAAGAAAGAACTTAATATCTCCAATTATTGACATTTCAAACTCCTTTCGCATCTCCTCAACAAATAATCTTCACAATGTGTCATTGCCTCCAAAGATAATGTCATCAAAAATATCTCAGCAATTAAAACTTTGTTATTACCATCACATTTCAGATACACAATGTTCTTTTCACTAGTTCTTTGAAATCCTATTTTGATTAGATATGAATGCAATGTCTCATACCATGCTCAGGGTGCTTGTTTCAAGCCATACAGTTCTTTGTGCAATTTGCATACCATGTCTCTATTAGTATTCTCATAAAATCCTTCATCTTTTTCAATATATACTTCCTATTCAAGAATACCATTAATAAATGCAAACATAACATCCATTTGCTAAACTTTGAATCCCTTATAATACACATATGGTAGTAAAATCCTTAGTCCTAATCTAGCAACAGGTGTAAAAGTTTCACCATAGTCAATTCCTTCTTCTTCTGCATACCCCTTGCAAACTAATCTTGCTTTGTTTCTGATTACATTACCATGCTCATTCATCTTATTTCTGAAAATCCACTTAGTATTTATTACATTCTTATCTTTTGGTCTCGGTATCAAAGTCAATGTATTATTCTTTTGAATTTTTTCTATCTCTTCCTTCATTTATTTCATCCAATCTTCACTTTCTAAAGCATATTTTACATTACTTAGTTCAAGTTTAGATATTAAACATGTGTTTTCTTTTACCTTGATTCTTGTTAAAAATCCATGAGTCTTATCTCCAATGATTTTACTCAGTGAGTGGTGCCTCTTTACATACTTTTCCAACACATCCTTTGTTAGTTCTTTCGGTAGGGTGTTAGGAATCTAGGTTTGTACATAAACAAATATTTGATAATCCTTAGGTTCCTTCTTGTTGTCTTCATCATTCTTCTCTGCAAATTCATAAATCCTCACATTTCCACTTTCTACAATTTTGTTAGTATTATTATTCAAACATTTGTAGGCCTTACTCTTAGTATAATATCCCAAAAATATTCCTTCATCTCTTGTAGAGTCAAATTTTCCATTTGTTTCATCTTTAAGAATATAACACCTTCTTTCAAATACTTTGAAGTAACTTACATTCGGTTTGTGTCCATACCAGATCTCATAAGGTGTTTTGTTTGTTCGCTTCTTCAATTTGACTCTGTTAAGTGTTTAAGAAGTAATGATAACTTCTTCTCTCCAGAAGTTTTGATAAAACCCATTCTCAATAATCAGTGTTATAGCACAATCCACAATAGATCTCTTTCTCCTTTCATCTATATCATTATGTTTTGGTGTTCTTGGTACAGACATCTACCTTTTTATACCATATTCATTGTAGAAGACTATAAATTCATTAGATGTAAACTCTCTGCCTCTGTTAGATCTCAGACATTTCATCTGTCTCCCTATTTCTTTTTCAACTATAGCCTTGTACCACTTAAACATTTGAAATACATCATATTTTTATTTTAAAAACATAACCTCTATACTTTCCTTTACCTCTTGGTAGTCTCCTACCCAATAATGCTTCAAATTCAACTTCATTCTTTTCATCTTTATCATATAGATCTTCAAGCTCACTCTTACAAATATGAAACCTTTCACTAGCACTACTTGCATATCCATCACTAGATCTATAATATCTAGACTTCCCAATAGTCAAGGATGATTTGAATTCAGATTCAATCTTAGAAGTAGTACACAAATAATTATAAAAATTATTTAGCTCAAAAGCGGTTAGCTTACTGATTGTAGAATCCAAAGTAACAAACATTTCTAGAATGGATCTTAGCTCTTGAATAGTAGACACATGAACACAATAGATAGGTAGCATTGTTATAAGTATCTTTATTGTAACGTCTTCTTCATTAATGGTTCCACCAACATCTCTATTTGCAATAACAATCTCCTTTAGTCTTGTGTTTTATGCTTTAAATTTTTCTCCTTCTTTCATTTTCATTGACTCAAACTTTCATCTTAAGCTATCAACCTTAAATTTCTAAACATGTTGATCTCCACCAAAAAATAGTGTAAGCCTATCCCACATCTTCTTAGCAGTAATACAACCTTCTAAATCATTGAACTCTAGGTCGGTGAGGGTACAAGTTACCTCTATAGTCACTTGCATGTGTTCTTGTCTTTGTCTTCTTTGCTCAAGTGTTAGAGGACCAAATAGTGGAGGTGATTACTCATTGTTAAGATGATCCAGTGCATAATCTCTAATACAAGATATTTGAAGCCTCATTTTGTTCTTCCATCTAGAAAAATTATTCATATACAACTTTGGTGCTTCCCTCTTATACGTCTTTGGATCTTTAACTCAAGTAACTTTAAACTTATCTTTTTGGAGAACAAGCTCTGATACCAATTGTTGGTTACCCATCTAAAGATGGTTTACTAAGAGGGGGGTGAATTAGAAAATATTGAACCTTAAATACATAAATATAAACCTCTGATTCAACTTGGTGATTCAAATAACATTAGCAATTGAAACTTGTAAACTCTTCACATACTTGATAAAAGCATATAACATAAGCTCATAAAATTCATAGTTATCAAGAATCACATGAAACACAATATTTAATGAGAAAAACCAATTTGGGAAAAACTTCTGTGGGAATTGTCACTCACAAAATACATATTCTTCTGAAGTATGCTTAGTTAAGAGTCAACCCCATTAAACATTACAATGCACATTTGTTAGTTGTGACCTTGTTAGGCGATTTACTTTAGACCTATTAAGATATTCACCCTATTATGAGTGGAATGGTTAGAGGGCTTAAGCATTCATCCAAGAATGTTACCTTTCTCAAGGATTTACAAAAGTATGTGTTAGGTCCACTCAGTTAAGAAATTTTTTGTTAAAAATGTTAGTAAGAAACAATGTACTAATGTAACCTATGATTATGCAACTATACTTTTCTTGATTAGATCCTATGTTCTCTCTTTGAAGCTTACTGGCACCAACAACTCATCAATTCATCAATCTCTCCTCTGGACTAGTTATCCAACTCTTTCACTACTTTTCTTGGTAGTTGTTCAACTATTTACTTTGCCAACAACGTTTTATAAACATATAGTCTCATCAATATATATAGGCCTTTGTTTTTCCTCTTAATCCCACTGATTAGGTTTTCTCTAAATTACGCTTAGTTTTCTGATCATCTCAAATGAACTTATTTCGTGTATCTTCAACTCAGTTAAGTGGTTAATCATGCCTCATGATTTGCACTTTTTCTTGGAAATCACAACTTTATTTTTCCTCTTAATCTACATCACTGATTTTGAACTTGACTTTTCATGACCGTAGATCTTGCAACATACTTCATCTTCATGCTTAGAAACTTCTTGATCTACGTGCCTTTGCATTAAATTCATTCTACTCCTTGAATTCAATCTCTATTCATGCTCTATTTCATGCTCAGTGACTTTAGTGAATATCTTCAATCGGTATCTAACTTTGCTTTTTACCATACTTTCTCGGTAACTGACCTTGCTTGGTTGTCAACTTCACTCGGTGACTGTCTTTTCTTTGTTTGACTAACAAACACTTCACTGCTTGATAACTAGGCTGATCCCTTTACTAACTTGACCTTTCTTCTTTATCAACTTAAAAACATCAAATGTTAAGTAAAAACAATTATACCAATATTTCCTTATCATTATCTGATCTTTATTATAGGCCCAATTAAGTTCTTCTTTGATTGATATGGAAACTTAATATAAACTAGAAATCAATTGCTTGACATCAATGACAAACTAACAAGTGATCTAACCATTCTACTTTCTTGTATTCTTTTGGGCTCAGTCTTTATCACCATTACCATCATATGGTGAACAACAGTGATTTTTTTAGTGGCTAATATTCGCGAATTGGTTGATTTTTGAAATTCGAGAATCCAAATTTGGCTAATAATTCAAGATTTAAGGCAACCTAAATTGCCAAATTTTTATAAAATTTTATTTTAGAAATATTTAAATCGCCAAATAATTTATTTTATTAAAAATTTGAACTCAAAGTTCACCAAATATTTGATAGATGGTTAGATTTAATTCGCCTAAATTTTATCATTTATTATATAAATATAAATTAATTCACCAATACTATATCATAATTATTAGTTATAGTAGGGTTGTGTCACCAATATTAGTTGTCATTATTGATTTAAAACATAATCTAGTGATCTTCATTATATTCCATGAGGCAGAAATGTTACTATCTTATTTGTAATGCTTATGGGGGCTAAGATTTCCTTTGGATTGTTGATAAATCAATGTCACTAAAGAAATTTTGGGTCCTATTATAATTAAAAAAATAATGATACATTTATCTCACACAATACAAAGAGGATTATTTAATTATATTTAAAATAAATGGTAGCAACTAGATACTATAGAGTTCCCTTAAACCCATCAAATATTTTCATAGTTAGCCTAATAATTTTCTATAAGAACTCTTTTTTCTTTAAATATAATTATTCTCCATGGTTATTATTTAAATTTTGGTTATTTCTTGAGATTCGCCAATATTTTCTACAAAAAAAATTGTGATTAAAAAATAATCGCCAATACAAATAATTTGTTTTCCCAAAAAATTGAGAGATTCACCAATAGGAATTAATTTTTTTAAAAATAAAATGAAAGATTCGCCAAGATTTTATATCTTTTTCTAGAGGGGTGTTTCTTAAAGTTATCCCTGTGAACAATATGCCATATATGGTGCACATCATATATTGTGTACGCCATATATGGCTTCCACCTTATTAACTACATTGGGAAACACTAAGCGTAAGGCTTGGATTTGTCTTGGGAACTTAAACCAAAGGCTTGGATGATTTTGATACAGAGGCTCTGGTCACTAGAAAATTTTGTAGAAATTTGCAAGTCCTTGCTTGATCCTATCAAGCCTTCCTCCCCTTTTTGAGTGGAGTACCCAACACCAGGACCTTGAAGATTTGGTTTTTTTTTTTTTTATGAGTTTTTGGTTGTAGGTACTTATCCATCTTGCTGCATATGAAGGTTGGGTTGTGAGTATAGACACTGGAAGTCTGTCAAGGGATAAGAGAAGGTCTAGGGCCAAGGAGATGGTCCATTGAATTCCAAGAGACTAGGGAAACCAGGAAGGTTGAGACTCCTAGGTGAGATACAAGGGATAGTTGTTTGTGGTAAGTTGAAATAGCAATAGTAAAGGTGGATCTCTGACTGAAAAGGCACCATGGAGTTGCAGTCACTAATGCTTCATTGGAAGGAGTATTTGAGAAGGTGATTTTGAGGACAATCCTTTGTTCTTAAAGGGTTATTGGTTCCATGTTTCCAAGGGACTTGGAAACTTTTGAAGACCGAGAGTATGGTGCAAGAGCACATAGGCACCAGATGGATATAGGAGATCCACATATGATGTTCTATTATTTGAGTCCAAAATGATCATTAATATGTTTAGTGACATTACTCCATGTAATGGAATTTATATGTAAGGAAAATGTAATCAAGTTATAATGTTGTCATAATTGTCCTAGTTGGGTTTAGATTGGTCAAATGAGTCAAAATTTGTAAAAGAACCCATGGATGGGTAAAAATCATGTTAAAGTTCATAACATATCAATTTAGACAAGTTTATGGTTTTTATACAAAGTCTTGTAGTCATATTTGTCAAATGACATAAAAGTTGTCATAAAGATGTAAACTTGCAAAAATGCAACATTGCAAAAGTGTATTAAAAGTTGTAAATGGGAAGTCTAATGATCATGACAGGTAGTTTTATGGTCCCAAATACCATGGAGTATATAAAAACCAATGTAAATTAGAACCAAGGTAGAATGGAAAGAAAGTGAACATTTGAAATCTTTTGGAACACTTTGTATTTGTTGTTTTGATTGGTTTTTCAAGTTTATTGTGTTGTTTCCAGGCCTTGTATGACCATGTATGGTATGAAAACCATGTAACTATAATTTAGATACTTATTATGGTGAATACAATTCATTTTGGATCTGGTTTGGATCGAATCCATGGAGAAATGAGAACATTATGGGGTTTTTTTGTAAAAGTTGGTATTTGTAGATTTGGGATTCCAGAAAATAGTTATTTTGCAATGTGTGATATGAATGCATATGGAATATTTGAGACCTCTAAATAGATTCATTAGAAATATAGTGGAGAAATATTTCATTTCCTTCTAGTTTGGATTGATTTCATTAGATATCTTGAAAGATATGAATGTTTTGGTAAAAATAGTCAAGAAATACTGATGAAAGAGGTTGTTTGAAGAGAGTTTAATTTTTGTCTTAAATAGACTGATGGAAAAAAAAAAGTTGAATTTGATTAAGGGGATTCATGTAGCGTTCAAATGAATTTTGTATGGGCTTTATTGGTTAAGTTTTTGAAGAGTTATGTTGATGCCCTAGGCAGATTGACATGCTTTTTTTTTGGATTTGTTTGTGACAATAAAAATAGATATCAGTACGGGGCCATAACTTTCAAACCCACTATTGGATTTCCCTAAATTTTGGATATTATTTAGAAAATTGGGTTCGGAAAAAATACATTGAAGCAATGTTAAATATAATATAAATAATTAAAATGGTGAATAAAAAAATACAAGATAGGAAAATTGTCATCACAGGATAGTCATAGTCATGGCAGACTATGTTTGTGTTATTTGGTCCTTGTCCAAAGGATGAACATGTTGGAGATTTGCTTCTGTGCAAATAGTTGATTGTATGTTTTTCATTGATGACAACATATAATATACAGTAGTGTCCTATAAGCAATTATCAGTACAAATATTCTGGAGCCTTTCACATTTACATATATGTTAAAGATATGTCATAGATGAAATGTTCATACACACAGATTCAGCTATGTAGTTTCAGTTGAGTTATGTTAATCTATTTTTGCAAGTACAGTTTATGGAGATTATCTCTTAAGAGCTGACATATTTACATTGTTTCTTGAGTTGTACCTATCTTTGGGATATGCATGTTTGTATTCATGTTTAGTTATGAATTAATGATGATTATCCAAAGGTGCTAAACATGTTTTAACATAAGTGTGATATTTGAGTTATTTTGGTAGAGTCAACTATGTGAAGCGATGTGTCTACTCATCTTGAGTTGCACGGTCCTAACTTTGGTTGCGTGCTCAGTTAAGCTAACAAGGAAGTTGCTAAAGTGTTTCCTACAACCATCATGACCTTATCCTTGGGGAAGATACATATAGCAGTTCAAATGTGATCACTAAGTGTGAAAAATGAAGTGAAAAAGAAAAGACAGAGTAGAGAAGAAAGTTAGATGGTAAAAGTTGAAGATATATGTGAAGAAGCAGAAGAAGATTACAATTCATTGGAACTGATCAAGACAGCAGGTCTAATCAAATAGTTCATTATTAGATATAGTGTATATCTTCCTTATAGAAGGTTGCATCCTTCATCATTTGAGTAGTGAGCTCTTGGATAGTGTGTCCTCACCCCTAATAGGGTTATTTGTGAAAGACTCCTAACAGGGTCCGTGTGAGGCCTCACCCCGACCTATCATAGCTTTACTGCTTGATCACACTTTGACACTTTATGTTTTGATATATTGATACACTTTTGATTATCCTGACAGAGACTCATGATATTATGTTATGATGATGATTATATTGTGCGGATTACATTTTGATATGGATTAGACCTAGAACATGTGGTTGATTTTGATTATATATGTTTAGACAAGCGAATTAATGAGGAGATTGGATCATGATTAGACTTGACTATTTCATGGATGTTATGTCATGGTGATTAAGGAAATTTTATGTTTTAAACATTTCTGTATAAACATTTCAATTAGGGACTTAATTCTTCTTATTGATTAATGTTGCTAATTATGAATTGAAAATGTATATTACATGTGGTTTTATCATCTTGGACTACTGATGCTCGAAGTTTAGTATGCAGGAAAGGGAACCATGGAATTATTCAAAGAATCAGGGCTAAACACATGTTAATTGAGTAAGCTAAGGTTTAATCCAATAAGGGGTTGAAACCTTGTTGTAATGTGATCTTTGTTGTAAACGTAATCGGAATGTGTGTTAATAGTTTAAAATTCATATTGTTGTTGGACATGTCATTGTGAATGTGATGTGTATTTTGTTTGGTGTCACTTGACACATGTGTTGTCCATGTGGATGGTGACATGTCAAATTAGAGCTTGGGCAAGAATCACCTAACCTTAAAGGATATTATATTAATCCCCCTTGCATATAGATGTCTTGTAGGGATCACATCAAGTTGGAACTCGGATTTGAACTTTAGGGGTACTTTAGAGGGGTTAAAAGTGACCCTAGAGTGTATTTTTTGACCAAAATTAGTTAACCCTAAGGGGGTACCTTGGGTTAGAGCCATTTTTTACCTATGGGAGAAACCTAGGTCACCATTATGACTCTCTAAAATGTATACTTTTCAAAAGTGGTGAAAATGGAGATGGCCACATGCATCTAACTTGTCCCACACTTCTTACTATAAACACAATTAAGAGCAGAGACAAAAAGGCTACATGTCATGTCTCATTATTGCTAGGTCTTGAGTACACTATTGGGGGTATTTTTAGAGGGCTTTGGGAGACTTAATGGGTGTTCAACCACTCTCTAATTTTAGAGACAATTAGGGTTTGGATAGAGGAAGGATAAGAATTTGGGCTCTTCTCAAGTTTCATTTTGCCATAACACATTTGGAAGGTTGGTCTCCTTTTCCATGAAGTGCTTGTTTTGTTGCAAGAAGATTTGGATGTTATTGTTTTATGAATATGCAATCTTGTATGGTGTTCATATATGTAATCTTGTATAGTGTTGTTGTATGTAGATTTTGTTGTCATGTGTTGGGTTGGGAATGCATTTAGATTTTTGTATCAATTCTTGTTCTTTTGGATTGGGAGTGTTGTTCATGGGAGTTAAGGAATTACTCACCCTTTGGGAAGGGAAGAAGTGGCATTGGGTTAAGGGGTTAGTTGGGCTCTCCATTTTAGTGAGAGTCTCTTCTCTTGGAAAAGAGAGATAATTTCATAGAGTATGGTCTCCATGAAGCCATATTGCAAATATTTTTTTGGTATAAAAATGACCAAATGTGTATATGGAAGGAATGTCAATGAAGCCTTGAAAAGGCATGGAAAAACTATTATTGAAGAATTTGAAAAACAATGCAAATGGCATTCTCCTCCTTGGAAAATCCCACCTTCACCCTACTTCGATGGGTTTTGGAAAACTCATTTGTGAAACCTTGGATGAGAGTTTATTGTTGTTTTGTGCCTATAAGATGTTTGTGAGATTTTGGATGTGAAATCTTGTTTAGCCTTGGTTCTCCAAGCTCGGGGGTGGTCTCCTTGAGACCTTGGTTGGGAGGTGAGTTTCCCATGGTTCCCCTCATGAAATTTGCAGGTTTTTGGAGTCATGATGATGGTGAAGAAGCTTGAAAGAAATCCCTATTTGGGGGTAGTTGTGTGTAAGAAACTTCAATGTTGCATAGTCACTCATTTGTATTGAAATTCATTCTTTGTTGATTGTTGTAATAACATTTTGGAAGCTTTTCAAGATAGATGTGAAGAGATCTCATTCTTTATGTAAATTATGGATTCTTTAGTTCATGCATATTGCATTCTATTGCTTAAAAAGAAAGAGAGAGAAGAAGATAACCATTCATGTTAGAGAGATACCCAACATTGAAAGAGAAAGACAATATAATAGTTTCATATCATAAAAATCTTGAGGATTTGAGAAGCTTGAAATCTCTATAATGCATGTAAATGTAAGTTTCCAAGTTATTGGAACACTCTATTTTTCCCTTTGAAAGCCTTCATTTCATCTCCATAGATTCAACTCTCTTCATTAAAAATCTCCACTTCAATCTCAAGTCTTGAGAAGAAGAAATAACCTTACTAACAATAACAAATCAAAATAGTTAGTATGATAATATTAAAATCAACTAATAATATTAGTCCTCATAGTATATTTCTTAAATAAATCAATTCTAATGCATACTATAATCTATTACAAAAAATTGAACCAAGTAAATCTCTATGGAAGAGCTTATACCAAACAAAGCCCATAACACTTTCCAGATTTAGAGCAAAAATGCTCTATGAAATTTGTATCGGAAGGAAAATATTCTCCTTACCACAAAGAATATTCCTTTCCCAATGTTCTCCCTCTCTAATTAAATTCAAATCCTAATTCCCCTAACATAATCATGTTATTACTCCTAAATTCTAAATTTAACTTACCTTGCTTTTACCTTTTCCGTGGGCCCCACCTTTACCATACTCTTTACCCTTTTATCTCCTTGCTTGGGCGCCACTTTGCAAAGTTGTTTAATAAATCAAAATGTTTTGGGGCTGCTAAAATGTTTCTTGGTCTACCCAAAACCTGTGCCATTTCCCATCCTCCCTTGCTGACACCCCTGCAAATTCTGACATGACCTTATTGCCCAATTCAACCCCTTCTCCTTTCCATGTGAGATTTGTACTTGGGGGAATGGGGATTATTTGGTGGGCCCTAGTAAAATTACCATCCTCCCTTCCTTGTATCCCGTGCCCTCCTTGTTGTCTTGTTTCAAGGCATGCAAATTTTCTTGTTTGGGGATGGGCTAAGTTAGGTGGTGGGCCCCAAAACAAGTCTTTTCAACCTGCATACCTTCCAATAAGAATTCGACCCCCCCTTAGCATTTTTGGACTTTGTAATACAAAATGTTAGATTAATAAGTTAGTAGATTAGTTAGGTTAGGAGACTATTTGTTAGATAGATTAGATTTATAGGTAGGTAGTAGATAGTTTAAGTTAGTTAATTAGGTCCATTTCTTTATTGTTTTTAATTCATTGGGTAGCATTTTATACATATACATTGATTCAATGATGTAGCATTAATCATTAGTTTAATAACTTTAGTGTTATGAAAGATGGATGGACTTATGTACATGATCAAATTTAATTGGTATTGGAACAACATATTAAAATAATAATTAATCATTTTAAATGGATCCTTAACATTTGTTGTTTAGGTTATTTTAAAAGTTGTGAGATTTGTGAATTAATTTAATAAGGATTTTGGCCTAAAGTTTTGATTAGTCTATTAGAGAAATGGATTTACTCAATTTATTCAAATGTATAGTTAATGTTAATTTAAATTTTATCATCATGAAAAAGGGATTATGTTACTCTTGTGTTCAAGGGGTTAGGGGTTATGTAAAATTTTAGCTAGAAGTTAATTCAAAGTTCTATTAGAGGATAATTTAATTGTCTTATTAAAGGGTAATTTAAAGTTATTTTGTTAAGGGATTGATGAATTAGGAATGAATGTGTTTTCATCAAAGGGGAATAATTTTATTAATGATGTTGGTAGGTTAGGAAATCAGATTTGATTTCAGCTATTGGATTTTAATTAGTAGTTGTTGGTATAGTGAAATTGTTATTCAATCTTAAGCATGTCAATTGATAAATGTTTCATGTATGTTGTTTAAAAAGGAAGAGAATATTAATTTGACTAGGTTTTGAGATAGTAGTCAATGTTGAAAGAAAACTAGAACTAGATTTGAATGAATTCAGTTGTAATCTAGGTTAAGAGTTAAGTAAGCATTAGAGAAACCTAATTCAAAATATGTTCATTACAACCATCTATCATCATGATACTAAACATAGTTAAACATGGATCCAGAGTTAGACCAACTGGAGTTAAGCATTCATATAACCTGTGGAACAAGTTGATGCCCCAATTCTGCATCTATTTGTGACATGACCCTAATTCAAGCTGTGTATATATCTTATAATAGGGAAGGATATCTCTACCTTGCTATCACCTTTCCAGCTCAACCATTGTTAGTTGTACGTACTTATGTGTTTTAAAAAAAAAAATTATGTGTGTGTTTTGCCCTAGTTTTGGGCATGACAGTCTGACCTTTGACCAGGTCTCTGTACTTATTGCATTGTAAAGATCAACTCCTAACAGAGTTGCAAGATCTTCTAACAAGGATCATTATAAACTAGTACAGTTATTTGTGGGTGCTAATTCCCACCAGGATTTTTTACCTAATTTGGTTTTCCCCGTTACAAAAATTGTGTTGTTCAATCCTGTGTTATCTTGTTGAGTTTATGTTTAAAGATATTTTGTACTTAATTGGAAAAATAATTGAATCTAGTAGATAGCTAATTCACCCCCCCCTCTCAGTTATCTCTTGGGACTATTCCTAACAATTGGTATCAGAGCCAAGTACCTTCGAGAGAAAGCTTAACAACTTAAGGTAGATCATATGGCATACTTCAGAAAAGAGAGTCCTAAGTTTGATGGAGAGAATTATCTTGACTGGAAGAACAAAATGATAACACATCTACAGTGCGTTGGTTTTGAAATATTTGAAATAGCCACACAAGAATTTGTTGTTCCCTCTTTAAAATACCTTGAAAAAGATGATGCTACTAGTAAAAAAAAGGATGTATTCACCGCTAATGCAATTTCCAAGGAAGCCCTTATAAGTGCATTATTTGATAATGATTTCTCTGAGATTAAGAAAGTAGACAAAGCCTACACCATATGGAAGTACTTAGAAGATAAGTTTGAAGGAGATATCCAAGAAAAGAATACATGGAGAAAGACATAAAAAAATAAGTATAACAACTTAGAAATGCTACCTAAAGAGAACATCAGAGCTTACAATCAGAGGATTAACGAAGTAGTTTTAGGAATCAGAAACAATGGTGGAGAAATTTCAGAGGAGGATATAATGGACAAACTAATGACTACATTGACAAAAAACTATGAGAGCAAGATCAATATCTTAGATGAGACTATGCAAATTTCAAAAGACTTCAAGAGAGAGACTTTGATCAGAAAAATCTCTGCATTTGAGATATCAAGATTGAAGACAGAACCCAAAAGTGAAACAACTTTCAAAGCCTCTGTCTATGGTAAGAAATCCTTGAGAAGCTCTAGTAGTAAAGAGAAAGAAGAAGTGGATACAAAACTAGAAAAAATCATTACTATGATTGCCAAGAAAGAAAGGAAAGGTAAAGGAAAATATGAAGGACAACTACCATTCAAATGTTTTTCATGCAACAAAGTTGGCCATTTTGCATCCAAGTGTCCTACAAGAGTCAAGAAGTTCAGATCAGATTACAAGCCCAAATATACTAAGGAATGCTATCATGTTGAAGATGGTGTAACTAATGATGAATCAAGAGAAGATGAAAATGGATTCATTTCCATTAAAGACATTGAGAAAATCCTTGAATAAATGGACAATGAAGATAAGAAGAAAGCACAAGATTTAGCATTAGTTTCCAAAGCAAACATCAAAACTGACTGGATCATTGACAACGAATGCTCACATCACATGACATGAGAAAAAGTCAAATTTGTACATCTAGACAAGTACAAAGGTGGTATGGTTATATTTGGAGATAAAAATCCCAAACCTATCATAGGCAGAGGTTCTATTACCTTAGATGGAAAGAAAAAGACAGATGATGTTCTTTATGTTGATGGTTTACATCATAACCTACTAAGTGTTGGACAATTCTTGACAAAGGATATCAGTTGGAATTTAAAGACAAAAAGTGCATCATTAATAAAAAACAAGGAGATATAATTACGTCAGGCTCTAAGACTAAAGGTAATTCATTTCAGCTCAATTTAGAAGTATGTTGTTTTGTTGCAAAAGTAGATGACAGTTAGCTATGGCACAAAAGACTTTGTCATATCAATTTTGACAACATAGTAAAGATAAACAATGTAAAGGCAGTGAGAGACCTTCCTAGTATTGCAACACTAGTTGATACTATGTGCAGGGAATGTGTGATGGGAAAGCATGTAAGAAGCTCATTCAGAAGCAAGCAGAACTTAGCAAAAAACAAATTGGATCTAGTACATACAGACTTATGTGGTCCTACGCAAACAAGATCATACTATGGAGAAATGTATTTTATTTTGTTTGTTGATGATTTTTCAAGGATGATGTGGATTTCATTCTTAAAGGATAAGTCTGAAGCTTTTGAGAAGTTCAAAATATTCAAAGCTAAATTTGAAAATGAGTCTAGATTAAAACTAAAGTGTCTGAGATCAGATAGAGGAGGAGAATTCACCTCTGACCAGTTTTATGAGTATTGTGGAGAACATGGAATCAAAAGGCAGTTGAGTGTACAATAAACTCTCACAAGTCACCCGTAGAAGGTACATAGATGCATCCCCTATGATGTAGAAGTCCATCTAACTCTAAAGAATACTCTGCAAATCTCCCCTCAAGGGGTCTCTAGGAACGGATAAGCTGAAAAACCTCCCCATATAATCCATCCTCTGGCAAGTGATGCAAAATGCGCTCCCTCAAATTTGTACTAGAAGTCATAGATGAGATCTCGTGTTGCCTCCTACTCAAGGCATCTGCAACTAAATTCTCCTTCCCCTTGATGTAGTGAACATCAAAATCATACTCACACAAAAAATCCATCCATCTCCTCTACCTAGCATTAAGATTAGGTTGTGTAAAGATATACTGTAGGCTCTAGTGATCTGAATGAAGCTCAAATCAGTGACCTAGAAGGAAATGTCACCATCTCACTAAGGCATGAACCATTGCTGCAATTTCTAGGTCATGAGTGAGGTAATTAAGCTCGTGATTCTTTAGCTTCCTAGACTTGAAAGCTATAGGATGATCCTCTTGCATAAGGACTGCTCCTAAACCATCCAATGAAGCATCAGTACTAACAACAAAATCCGCTGAAGGATCTGGCACAGCTAAAATTGGTGCACTAGTGAGGGCTCTCTTGAGCTCCTGGAAAGCTCTCTCACACTTCTTTGTCCATTCATTCTTCTTCCCTTTTCTCTAAAGGGAGGTGATGGGATGAGCTGCTCTAGAAAATCCTACCATGAAGCATCTATAATATCCTACTAAGCCCATAAAAATTCTGACCTCAGTGACACTGGTGGGTGCTGGCCAATCCATAATGGCTCTAATCTTTGATGGGTCTATAGAGTTCCCATCTCCAGATATAACATGACCAAGATAATGCACCTCGGGTCTAAAGAAGGCACACTTTGACAAGCTTCCATATAGCTGATTCTCTCTCAAATGCTATAGAACTTATCTCAAATGCTCCTCATGCTCCTCCTCAATGCAAGAATATATCAGAATATCATCAAGGAACACTACCACATATTTATCCAAGAATGTATAAAATACTCTGTTCATGAGGATCATGAACACCGTTGGAGCATTCGAGAGGCCAAATGGTACTACTATGAACTCATAGTGACCATACCTTGTGCAAAAGGCAGTCTTGTGGATACCACTTTCCACAATCTCTAATTGATGGTATCCTAACTTTAGATCTATCTTTGAGAACACTCGGGCACCCTACAACTGATCAAACAAATCATCGATCCTGTCAAGTGGGTATCGGTTCTTAATTATTACTTTATTCAACTGCTGATAATCAATGCATAATCTAAGTGATCCATCCTTCTTCA
Source organism: Thuja plicata (assembly GCA_018584345.1). Lineage (NCBI taxonomy): Eukaryota > Viridiplantae > Streptophyta > Pinopsida > Cupressales > Cupressaceae > Thuja > Thuja plicata. The sequence goes on from MU225568.1 coordinate 1,036,398, forward strand.
CAAAAATTATTGGTGCACCCCAAGGTGATACACTAGGTCGGATATGCCCTTTCTCCAAGAGCTCTTCTAACTGAATCTTGAGCTCATTAAGCTCATGTGTGGTCATCCTGTATGGTGCTCTAGATGTTGGCTCAGCTCTTGGTACAAGATCTATGTGAAAATAAAATTCCCTAGGTGGAGGCATACCAGGTAGCTTAGTAGGAAATACATCTGCAAACTCTGAAAGAATAGGATAATCCTCAAGCGAAGGCTCCCCCTCTGAATCCTCCTCTCTATCACTAATGGTGATGGCAAATAACTGACATCCCTTTCGTACGCACTGCCTAAGCTGCATAGCGGAAATCATGCAAAGGGATACGGGTCTTTGTACCCTATATATCACCATAGAAGTACCATGATCATCAACACACTCAACCCTCTTCTGATGACAATCCATCTTGGTGTTGTGGGCATATAGCCAATCCATGCCAAGGACTACATCATAAGAACCTAGAGGGGTAATGCGGAGATCAGTCATCATGATTAAGTCTCCAATCTGAACCTGACAACTGTGAACTAAGGAACTAATAGACATCCTAGCTCCTGAAGCTAACTCAACCTCCCAACTGACATCCTGTCTAACTGCCACCAGCCCGCAATGCTCCACTACATAGGGAGATATAAAGGAGTCTATATCTCTTGAATCAAATAAGATAGAAACACTAATACCATGAATTATACCTGTGGCCTCTATGACCATGGCCTAGTGCTTGGCCTGACAGTTATCAACTGCTACAAAAACTCTATGGGATCTACTCATATCTCCAACTATAGGCTCTGAAGTAACCCCTCTCTAACCATTGGCTGACTATTCCTGTGGGCACTCTCTCACTAAATGACCCATACCACCACAAGTGTAACATGGTCCTTGGGTTTGAATCTGCACTCCCTGTGTCCTGGGTTGTTGTGACCCTCCAGTCCTACTAGAGCCACTGTATCCACCCCTAGAGGACTACTAAGTCCTAGATAGTTGTTCCTGAGGGGTCTACATCCTCTGATCCCATCTAGGACCCTGAGAATCCCAATGTTTGGGCTTAGAGCCCTGATAACCCTGTGAGTGCCTTTGTCTAGAATCCTACTGAGATCTCTGTTGCTAAGACTGTTGACCCTTAAAGGATCCTGTTGAGTGATTCCGTTTCCCTTTCCAAGGGAATCTCTATTTTCCTAACTACTGAGAAGAGGGGTTTCAGTGCTGGGACCAATCTCAGGATTCTTGTCTAGTATGGATATCCTTGGTTACAGGTGCCATCTCAACTGCCCCTCTGAACATGGTAGGGAATGCTAGGTGTACTATGCTCTGAAGAGACATATTAAGTCCCTTAATGAAATGGTGAATACACAATTTCTCATCCCTCATGTAATCAACATAGGGAAGGAGCTTGAGAAACTGACTCTCATACTGGGCCACAGTGAGGCCTCTCTGCTAGAGGTCATGTAACTCCTCTACCTGTCTCTTTCTAAAATGCTCAGAGAGATAACTCTCTCAAAAATGGGCCACAAATGTCTCCAAAGTGAGTGTGTCAATACTCACTCCACCTATGGACACCTCCTTCTCCCACTAAGTGGAAGATTTCTCCCGTAGGAGATGGACTGCAAGTTGTGCCTTTAGATTACTCCCATAAGGACGTAATCTAAAACATCGATGTAAACTTTGTAACCAGGCCTCTGCTACTGACCCATTTGAGGATCCCAAAAATTAGGGTGTTTGGAGTCATAATAACTCTTAGATCTCATCTCCAACATCTCTAGGGGGTCTCTCCCTAGCACATATCTCACGCTCGCATGGTAGTACAACCCGATGAACTGACTCTCCCTCCTAATCATCATGACCCTCAACAGACCTAGGTGGGGGACTCCTACTTCTCTCTCTACTGACTACTCTATCCTTTTATGTAATATGCACTTCCCTTTCTGGAATCTCTTGTTGAACTATGGGTGGTAGCCTCTGTTGAATTACCCCAATCAAATTCTGGAGAACATCCAAAATGTCCTGGTTAGGGTTTGGTGGTGGTGGAGGTGGTGGATCCTCCTATCCTACCCCCACATGGGGAGCTCTATGACCTCTGCCTCGTTGGTTATTTTTGGTGACCGCAGGCATCCTACATAATGATTTAAGTTTTGAACGAGTTGAAACATAATGGGTTAGGTTCCTAGTGTCAAAACACTGGCTCTGATACCAAAATGTCATGCCCAAAACTAGGGCAAAATACACATACAATTTTTTTTTTAAACGCAAGTGTAAACCACTAGCATGGATGTATTTGAGGTAATGTGATATCACGGTAAGGGTAGTCTTCAAATTGCAAGGTATATGCATAAGTTGAATTAGGGTCACACCACATACAAATGCAGAATTAGAGCATCAACTAGTCATACAGGTTACGTGAACACCTGGGTCTAGTTGATTTAACTCTAGTTTCAATTTTTAATATTTGTATAGTATCATGATGATAGTCTATTTTTAAGATTCATACGTTGAAATAGATTGCCCTGGTAATCACTTTATTTCTAACCTTGGTTACAACTATTTCATATAATTCTTGTTTCAATTCTCTTCGACCATTAACCACTAGTTTAAAATTCAATAATAACAAAGAAACTAATCTAATCCTAAATAATTTAAATTCTCCCTTACAAATTTCCATGCAGCTATAGTCCTTTAATTCTTTAATAGAATATTAAATAAATCTCAAATAGAAACTGCGTCTAACAATCAATAATTAATTACACAATTAAATAAACTTTATCTAAACAATATTACATGATTTTAATAACCAATAAAAAATTAAATCCATAACATATTAGAAATTCTATATATATTTCACACACAAACTAAGGTTTCAAATCTAGTAATTAAACTACACAATTTAAATAAAAATACATCTATTAAATGAGGCTACTTAATTCAAATAACATAAATAAGAATAAAATCTATTTAACTAACTTAATCTATCTAAATAAAATGATCCCTTTTAATTATGTACTTAATGGGTAGACTAGCATAATGTTTTAATAATAATTCAATATCTAATTAAATCTAATTATGTTATTACATCTATAAACTAGTAACTAACTACCTATTAACTATTTATAAACTAGCCTACCTACCTACCTATCAACCTATCACCTATCACCCTATCCCTTTTCAAATGTCACATCCTATCCCCATCCCCCATGGCCCACTTGACAAGTGGGGGGGGACGTGAAAGCCCAAACGCCTTTTCAAAACTTGCAAAATTTTATGAGGAGAAAAGGCCTTAGCAAAGGATTCACAGGAAACAAGAATGGTGGGGGCCACAACAATATAAGGTGAAGTCAACATAAGTATATTTTGCATGGGAAGGAAAAAGGTGCATCAAAACCAAGGAGAGATGGAAGCATGCGAATTTCTCCATGGTTAAGGTGGGGCCCAAAACACTCTCCCCAAGTTTAAATGATATTAAACCCTTGGTCCTAGGGAAGTACTATTATCAAATGTCAACTCAAACTGCAACCAATGGGAAGGGGTTTATTTCTTTGGGTAGTGATTAATAACATGTCAGCCCCCAAAATTTTGCATGGGGAAAGGAGAGGTAAGGGGGAAAGTTCTTGTGGGGCCCACGAGGATGGGTGAGAAAGATTAAGCCTACCCAATTAAAGGTTATGTATTAACATAAAGAGGGTAGTTTAGAGGGGTGTTTAGGGGATTAATAAAGGGGTATTAGAGAGGCGATCTTTTATAGAATATTCTCTGTGTAAGGGGAGAGAATTAAATCCCTCTCCATACATTTTCTTGAGAGATTTTTGCTCTATATTCTAGAAAATGACATGGTAGATTTGGTTGTATTTTTTTTTACATATTAACATCATTGATTTCTTTTTTTTTTCTTTTAAAGATACATGCATGAATTTGATTGTTTTATTTTTGTTTTCCAAACATTATGCAACTAGAATTTGATCACTAATATTAGGTGATTGTTTTTATTATTATATTAATCTCTTTGACTTACTATAGTTAGTAAGCTAATCTCTTCTTTTTAAGGGTTAGAAATGCAATGATTTTGACGATGAGGTATGATCTAATTAAGATAAAATTTTAGAAATTTCAAGGAAACTTGTAGTGTTCTTGACTTGGAAATTTAAAATCACATACAATAGAGGTTTCAAGATTTAACAATTCACAAGGTTTACATGCTATGAATATTATTACAAAAAGGAATGAGAGCTTTTCATATTTTTCTCAACAAGCTTACAAAATGGACTTTACAACACTTAATAAAAATGATCCTCAATCACAAGGAGTAATCATGCAACCATAAAGTTTCTCTTTCACAGCAATACCAAAAAGAAGACTTCTTCCAAAATTTTCCACATCCAACTTGATTTCAAAAACCTACAATAAAACATGAAGAGAACCATGGGAGCTCACCTCCCAACCAAGGCCTCAAAGAGACCACCCCCGAGCTTGGAGAACCAAGACTAAATAAGGTAGCACATTCCAATTTTCACAACTAATATAAATGCACAATAATTTACTCCCAACCAAGGTTTCACAAATGGGCTTTCCAAACCTATTGAAGTAGGGTGAAGGTGAGCTTTTCCAAGGAGGAGAATGCCATTGCATTCAAATTTCTCAACAAGAGTTTTCTCCCATGCCTTCCCAAGGCTAAATTGATATTCCTTCCATATACACATTTGGTCATCTCTATACCAAAAACAATATTTACAATATGGCTTCATGGAGCCCATAATCCATGAATTTATCCCTCTTCCCCAAGAGAAGTGACTCTCACTACAATAGAGAGCCCAACTAACCCCTTCACCCAAGGCCACTTCTTCCCTTCCCAAAGGGTGAGTAATGCCTTAAACTCCCATGAACAATACTCCCAAATCCAAAAGAGCAAGAGATGAAACAAAATTCAAATACATCCCAAACCCAACACATAACATCAACATCTACATACAACAACACTTTACAAGATTACATATATGAAACCATACAAGATCCACATATTCATTCAAACAATAACATGCAAAGCTTAAATGCAAGAGCATTCCTCCATGGCAAGAATCCACCAACCTTCGTCCAAGAAAAATAGAAAAAATGTGGTTGAGAAGAAGCCCTTATCCCTTTTTCCTTTTCTTCCTCCAACTCTAGTTGTCTCCAAAATTGGAGAGTGGGTGAACACTCACCAAGTTTCTCCAAATCCTGTAAAAAGACCCCTAGAAGTATACTCAAGACTTAGCAATTAATGAGACATGCCCTCTAGTCCTTTTTCCTTACCTCTTGTCTCCCTTCTTAATTGTGAGTTTAGTAAGGAGTGTGGAACAAGTTAAATGCATGTGGCCATCTTAATTTTCGCCACTTTTGAAAGGTAGGCATTTTAGAGAGCCATAGTGGTGATCTAGGTTTACTTCATAGATAAAAACTAGCCCTAACCCAAGGTACCCCCTTAGGATTAACTAATTTTGGCCAAAAATACACTCTAGGGTCACTTTTGACCCTTCCAAAGTACCCCTAAAGTTCAAATCTGAGTTCTAACTTGATGTGATCCCTACAAGACATCTATATGCAAGTGGGATTAATATAACATCCTATAAGGTTTGGTAATTCTTTCCCAAGCCCTAATTTGACATGTCACCATCCACATGGACAACACAAGTGCCAAGTGACACCAAGACAAAATACACATCACATTCATAATGACATGTCCAACAACAACATGAGTTCTAACTATTAACACACATTCAGATTACATTTACAACAAGATCACATTACAACAAGGTTTCAACCCCTTATTAGATTAAACCTTGGCTTACTCAATTCACATGTGTTTAGCCCTGATTCTCTGAATAATTCTATGGTTTTTTTTTCCTGCACACAACTCAAGCATCAGTAGTTCAAGATAAAAATCACATGCATTATACATTTTCAATTTATAATTAGAAACATTAATCAATACGCAGAATTAAATTCCTAATTGCAATTTTCATACAAAAATGTTTAAAACATAAAAATTCCATAATCATCTGGACATAACATCCATGAAATAATCAAGTCTAATCATGATTTGATCTTCTTATCAATTCACTTATCTAAACATATATAATCAAAATCAACCACATGTTCTAGGTCTAATCCATATCAAAATGTAATCCACACAATATAATCATCATCATAACATAATATCTTGAGTCTTTGTCAGGATAATAAAAAAAGTGTATCAATATATCAAAACATAAAGTATCAAAGTGTGATCGAGCAGTAAAGCTGTGATGGGTCGGGGTGAGGCCTCACAAATTATCCTATTGTTATTCACTGTGATAACACTAACACTATCAATATGTCAAAGAACCTTGTGATGCACGCAAAGACAAAACACATTGAGATCAAATGTCATTTTCTAAGAGAAAAAGTTGCAGACAAAGAAGTAAAGTTGGATTATGTGAGCACTAAAGAACAATTAGCAGATATTTTTACAAAGCCTTTATCAAAAGTTACTTTTGAGTATTTCAGGGAGAAGCTGGGAGTAATTCCCTTTCCTGAGTCCGATTAGAATTTGCAGCAAGACCATCAGTTCTTGGTGACTGATGAATGGTTGACTACTCTACTTCTGGAGTAGTACCTGTGCTTAATTTTTTTTGGCACCCTTTTCCATTGATGTCAAAGGGGGAGTATATAGTTAGGGGGAGCATATACTCTGGGGGAGTATACAGTAATGAAAAATACAGTAAAAAGGGATGTAGCAGTTAAGAGGATCTTTTGATGAGGATATTGAGAAGATTGTAAAAAGAAGGAGGATACTTTGGGTTGATGGTGTTTTTCATATCATATGTTTCCATCAGCATCAAAGGGGGAGATTGTTGGAGATTTTCTTCTATGCAAATAGTTGATTGTATGTTTGTCATTGATGACAACATATAATATACATCAGTGTCCTATAAGAAATAATCAGTACATATATTCTGGAGCCTTGCGCGTTTACATATATGTTATAGACATGTTTTGGATGAAATGTTCATACACACAGATTTAGATATGCAGTTTCAGTTGAGCTATGTTAATCTGTTTTGGCAGTTATAGTTTTTGGAGATTATATGTTAAGAGCTGACATATTTACATTGTTTCTTGAGTTGCACCTATCTTCAGGATATGCATGCTTGTATTCATGTTTAGTTATGAGTTAATGATGATTATCCAAAGGAGCTAAACATGTTTTAACAGAAGCGTGATATTTGAGTTAATTTGGTAGAGCCGACTATGTGAAGTGACGCATCCACTCATCTTGAGTTGTGCGGTCCTAACTTTGATTGTGTGCTTAGTTAAGCCGACAAGGAAGTTGCTAAAGTGTTTCCTACAGCCGTCATGACCTTATCCTTGGGGAAGATACATATAGAAATTCAAATGTGATCGCTAAGTGTGAAAAATGAAGTGAAAAAGAAAAGACAGAGGCGAGCATAAAGTTAGACAGTAAAAGTTGAAGATCTATGTGAAGAAGCATAAGAAGATTGAAATTCATTGGAACTGATCAAGATAGCAAGTCTACTCAAATAGTTTAATATCAGATATAGTGTATATATACCTTATAGAGGGTTGCATCCTTCATCATTTGAGAAGTGAGCTCAAGGACAGTGTGTCCTCACCCCTAACAAGGTTATTTGTAAAAGACTCCTAACAGGGTCTGACCTTTGACCAGGTCTATGTACTTATTGCATTGTAAAGATCAAATCCTAACAGGGTTGCAAGATCTTCTAACAAGGATCATTATAAGCTAGTACATTTATTTGTGGGTGCTAATTCCCACCGAGGTTTTTACCTAATTTGGTTTTCCCCATTACCAAAATTGGGTTGTTCAATTATGTGTTATCTTGTTGAGTTTATGTTTAAAGTTATTCTGTACTTAATTGGAAAAAGAATTGAATCTAGTAGATAACTGATTCACCCCCCCCCCCCCTCTTAGTTATCTCTTGGGACTATTCCTAACAGGACAATGATATGAAAAGGTTTTTCCATGTTTTAAATTCAATTTTAAGGAGTATGTGGGGATCCCTATAGTTTGTTTAAGATTTGGATTTGGTTCTTGAATGTGAACGGGCAGTAACAATCTTGTGGACTATGAACCCTCCTATTGTGCAACAATTTTAAATGTTGGATTGATATGTTCCTTGGAAGCAATAAATTGAATGCTATGGTGTGACTAGTTAACTAATTGGATTCTTATGTAACTTTGGGTTGATTGGATCCTATATGGTTTTCAGAATCCTAATGTGATTTGGTGAAGACATTGTGTTGATAAGGAAGGTTGCTCATTGTTTATGCCTCTAAATATGTTGAGTGTGACTGTACAAGAGAATTGATGGCCTAATCCTCATGGTTGATTTGGGGATTAAGGTTTGGTTCCATGATTCTTTGCGTCAGATTCAAATAGGCCTAAGATGTATTTTTGAACAAAAAAAAAAATCACATTTTTGTTCATGTATCCTCCCTGTTAGGTTTGTGTGTACTTCAAAAATGACAAAATTAGACAACAAGATCTTAAGAACTCTTTGTTCGCTATCAATCAATTTTTTTTTTTTAATTCTAAATATATGTTAAGCGTTTCACTTGTAATTTATTTTGTAAGTATGTCTAGTTTTTGTCAAAAACCAATGAGTACTATTTTGGGTATAGATTTTGGCTTTTTTTTTTTAAATTTCTAATTAGTTTTTAATGAATTCAAGGGGGAGCAAGCTTAGGTTTCACATTTCTTAGAATGTCTCCACTTCAAAAATTCATAAAACAAATTAGTAGAAAAATCCGAGATAAACTATGTGGTGTAAGCCAACTTCCCATTGAAGTGATTAAATATATTTAAAAAAGGTTAAGATTTTAGAGGGAGCACACGATATGCTATGTTATGTTTTTTTTCAAAAACAAGGACCACTTTTTGTGCTCCCCCTTTTTGAAGGCCTTAATCTTCACCATTTTCAAATTAAATTAGTAGTTTAGAAACTAGATTTAGAGTACTACAACTCTTATTTGTGTCACATCAAGTCAAATTTTGAGTCTAAGTATCTTCAATTTCTTGTCGAAGTCAAAATTTTCTAATTTTAGGAAAAATTGGCATTTTGTAACCCCTTTTGGTCCCTCATCTTTGTGCACTTATCCTGCTACAATCACTATTTTTGAAGAAGGAATATACATGTCTCTTTGATGAATAGTTTTTCAGTGTAACTCTTCTTTTCATTATGATATATTGTGCATCCCATCATCTTTTACTTTTTCTTCAATATGATTTCTTTTAGGATGATGGATGGATAGTCTTGGAAAAATATTGTAAATGATGTTAATATCTATTTCTGACTTTGTTGAGACATGAAGATATCTGCTCGTAAGATTATTTGAATCCAATTTTGCCTCTACATCTGAATTATTGTATTATCGTTCAAGTTTTGATATTGTTTAGCCATGAGGCTTGTTTAATTACGATGTTTGCAAGAGTCTACATGGACATTAATGAGAAAATTATACAACTTTATTGACAGTAGTGGGAAAATTGTGAAATTAGGATGAACAATGGTGGGATAATTTTGTAATTATTAGGAAGAAAAATGAAAACATTTTATCTTTTTCTTATGTGCTAAGATGTCTTTTTTAATCCACTTGAAACAATTAATCTTCCTACTCCTCTTTAGGTTACACATAGTGTATTCGCTAATCCATCCCATCAAGATAATCCACCTCATGAGGAGCATTTTAAAAAATATTTTATTTGTCTTAGTAGAATGTTGAACCCATTTCATTTGAAATAGTTTATTTATATTTGGAGGTACAAAGTATTTCCTCCAATGGCTCTGAATTTGAATCTTAAGACACTCATTAGCAATAAAGTCAGCAACTTGATCTCTTTCTTTCTATATATGTTGTACTTTGAACTATACATAATCTCCTTAATATTTTAGGCTTTCTATTATTATGTATCTAACCACCCATGGGCCTATAATTTCTTCTTTTAAGATATCATCTATCAACTTGGAATCTCCTTCAATAATAATCCTGCTAAAACCTAATTCTTTAGCTAGCTTTATACCCCTCTAAGCGATAGTAGCTTCAACACATTTAATAGACTTGATTCCAAAGTACATAGAAAGGAATTCAATGTGTCTTCCTTAATGGTCTCTTTTAAGAGTATTCACACCAGCTTGTCCTAAGTAACTCTTGGAGTAACCATAAAAATTATATTTTATCTAATCTTAATCAAGGGGTCTCCATTGTGTACTCATTCTTTTTAACTTCCAATTCCAATTCATATTACTCATATTTTAAGTAAGACCCCAATTTTTTTTAAGACTAGTTTCCTATAGAGTAAACATATCTTTGAAGGTCCTGAAGGAAACAAAATTGATATTTTCTATTATTTTATGATTACACTAGTAAATTTTACCCTATTTTTCGACGAGGATTAGTCAAATTTTCGACACCCATTGGTCGAAGAGACGATTAAAATTGTTGTCAAACTTTTGTCGTCGATTATTCGACAGGAAAACCCATCGTTGACATATCGACCTACTTAGTGGTTGAATTATCAACCGAATCTTCGTTGAAAAAATTGCTTGAAGCTGGAAGAATTGTAGATCAAACCTTTCATCTAAGCGACCAACATTTGCCAAAATTGTGACCAAAGTTGGTCAGAATCGACGTTGAACATATAGCAGTCTCGTCGAAACATCAAACACAGTGTGTCACTTTTTTGACCAAAGTTCATCGAATTCGACGTCAAACACATAGCATTCTCGTCGAAACTACTGATATAAAAATGTCAAAAAAGTGACCAATACTAATTTTTGGTTTAAAAATATATATATATATATATATATATATTTATATATATATATATATATTTATATATATATATATATATATTATTGATGGGTTTGTAACTGATTTCTCTATATTACAGAGATTTTTTAGTGGGCTTGCAAGTATGCTATTAGAGAAAATATTGAGAAGGTGAGTTTCAATTGTGGAGGATTTTGCAAACTAGATTTAGTTATGAATTTCTTAATGCTTTTATTTGAAATAAAGATGACGATGACTTATATACAGGTTGCACATCCACATCCACATCTGATATTAAATTTATTATTATAAAGTCTTGTTATGGAAATATATTTTATATTAGTCTATATTATTATGAAGCCTTGTTATAGAAATTTGTTTTATATTAATCCTCAGAATTAGTTAGTGAATCTTCTTCTTTCTTTCTAAATTCATGGATGATTCTTTTTTTCTATAGTAAATAGCATACGTAACAGATAAACATGAAATCAGCAACAAATATCTACCTCTAAATACAACTCCAAATGAATGAATTCTCATTCTATGTCGTGATATCTTTCTTTGTATTTACCTATGAATATTTTT
>MU225568.1:1141374-1166322 GCA_018584345.1 Thuja plicata
CCCTTAGAGGGATACTGCTGCTAATCCCCCTTTATTTGCTGCTCTGCCGACTTTGCTCTTACCAAACACTTGCACTTCTCCAAATAAATACTCTATTATGCTTTGGACATTATTATCATACTTTCATTATGTCTTATTTCGTTACATTCGTGTGCTTGCAATTATGCTATAGAACTGGTGTAACCCAATATAGATAGAATCTTTGTGCAGTATAAGTCAATTTTATTAAATTTTTTATTATTGCATAAATTATTCAAGTTTGAAGGAAATCAAATCTTGATAGTTGTGAATGTATGACATCTTATATCTATATCTTTTATTGGGAGCATGTATGCTAAACTAAGTAATTCCTCCTAGTATAGGTGATAAGTTATCTCTTTCTTATCTCCTACTTATTATTCATTGCATGTATATGCAGTCACATCTACATTATAATTGATTCCAATTTATCCATTTTTCATGATTCAGTTAATCATATTGATGAGAATACAACTTATTCTTATCTTATCATTTTTTCTTTGTTGTGATATTCATTGGGCTTCTCGATGTTGGCATATTGCCTTACGAAAATTATTTCATTGCATCAAATCAATTCCTAGATGGTATAAAAGTCATTGGATCATCCTTGATTACCCTATAGGGAGAGATTCTTATTTTCTTACTCCAATAAATTTTGGCTATGAATATACACTGTCAATATACATGTCCATCAGAGTGGGGAATTACATGTCCATCAAAGGTGAATCATTTAAACACACAAATACAAGCACATTATGTTGAACATTTGGAATTGAATTAGAAGAGAACCAGAACCAAATAGAACTAAAAAGAGACACAAGATTTCAATATGAAAAATAATCCAATTGTATTTGAAAAGGAGAGGATATTTCCAAACAAAGAAGGTGAGCCTAGCGATAAATTATTCAAGGATTTTGTCAATGATGAAGACTTTCCTTCACAAGACAAAAAAAGATATTCAAAAACACTATGGGGAACAAATTAGTTTAACTCATGAAAATAGAGCTTATAATGAAAAAATGCATTGAAACCAACGGGATGAATCTCAACATAACTTTAGCAACCAAAGACCATTGAATGCATCTAGTTTTCCTTTCTCTTTAGGAACATAAAGTAGTAACTTAGAAGATACACAAATAAATGCACCTAACCTACATAAGTTGAGAGGGTACATTAATGAGCTAAGCATCATCACTATAGGCATTTTGATTTGGAGTTCATGGCTTTCGTTTTGAGTTCAATTTTCAATTAGTGATCATCTTTGAAGTATTTTAGAGTATTTTACCTAAATAGGCATAATCACGTCAAATAGCTTCAATTCTCATTTTAGGACTGTCATTAATGGATGCTTAAGCTGAGTGCATACTATTTTCCTTCCTAGATAAAGAGCCATGAGATGCTTATTGCTTTATTTTCAATTCAATTAGCTTATCACTTTTTAATTTTGTTGAATTGATTAGATAGAAAACTAATTTCATGAAGGTATGATTTTCATATACACAATAGAAAAGTAGCGTCTTTATGTGTAAATGTATGGATTAGATGTATTGGATGTTGTGAGCACGTGGATGCGATTTATACTAGATGTAGAGAAGTGATTATGTTTGTAACACACTGTAGATGTCCAAAAATATTAATATTATTAATAATATTAAATTCCCTCTTATTCCTCTAACTATTTAATTCAATCAATTAAATAGTTTCATAGTTGGTATTTGTCAATGGTTTAAATACTATTCTAATTTATTTTATTTAAATATATTTTCCTCACAAAATTCTCTTTTTAATAAATTTAAATTTATTGAAAATTCCTCCATATTCCTAATTCTTCTAAACTATCATTTATTCAAATCTAATTTGAATTATAATCTAAACCCTAGCTAGGAACCTATTAATCCAACCTAGAGACCTACCCTAAGCCTACCTTATTCCTACTCTACTCCCATCACCTCACTTCGTAAGCATGTTTCCCTACCTAACTGTCGTCTAATCATACTTAAAGGGGTGATTTCTAACCTTTTAAGGCTAATGGAATGCTCACCCACATGGGAGAATTCTCTCCGAAATGGTCACCCATCCCTCTTAAATTCCTCTTACATGTTTGTCTCCCACTTGGAAATCTTGAGCCACTCAACATTTAATGCCAAGTTTGACTCAAAATTAGCCATCTCTTCCAAGCCTATGTGTCCCTTATGTGGCCCTTATGTGGATGCCACATAGATGCCACATCATTTAAGCCCTCCTCTTCTCTCCCAAAATTCTATAAATAGAGGCCTTCTCCTCTTCATTTTTCATCTCTCATTGCGCATTGATATTATGCTAGAATTACTTTAGATTTTCATTGCTAGTTTCATGTTGTTATGCTAAAATCACTTAGAAATCACATGCTAGGCTCTTTTGGGCTAAAATCAATCATAGTTTCTTGCATTGTCTTGCATTTCAATCATAGTAGTTTAATCATTTGGAGAAGTTTGAGACTAGTTACTCCATACTAGTTCTAGAATCCTTCTCCCTTCATCCAATCTTGCATCAATTTTAATCATTCCACTTGGGGATCCATTGCATTTGTGTGTTTGAGAGAGCACACCCATAATCCATCAAAAGGAACAAATTAAATAAGTAGAATAGGGTGCAATTTACTTGTTTTTATCTCAATCCGATGCTATGTTGAGGTCTTGTTTGGTTTATTGCTTATTTCATGAATTTTATGTGCTAACCCACTAATTTGTCATGTTTGAGCTTTCTCCCAATAGATTGAAGATTTCACCGTACACATTATGGCACACCTGGTGGGACCCATGTCCCTAAACAAATTCTAAATTCTTACCTTTTTTCTTCCAAAATTGGCCAAACACGCAGATCAGCATCTGCATTTTACGCAGAGGCATCTGTGCAAACATTGTTTCTCTTTGCACTTTCGTTCGACATCTATGCTAAACCGGCGTCTACGAGCTACACCAGCATCTCCGCCTGGCACTGTTATTTGAAGCTTTCCAAACATTTTTTTCCTTTTTTTCCTAGATTTATTGTCTTTCCCACTGCTTTTGAGTATTTTAGCATTCTATTTTTTAGTAGAAATCCATTTTACAAGCAGTTGTAATGCCAAATTTTCACTAAGGGAACGAATCTTGATAAATTATTAAAGAACACTAGCTTTTAATTGTTTGGATAATCTCAAATGGCTAAGTTTGATCAAATTAAAGTATAAGAAGGAAGGAAAAGTAACTTTGTTTGTTGTTTTTGGCTATGTTTTGTGAACTTGTAGGTATAGTAGCATCTTCAGAAATGGTGATTCAGGTTTCGGCGTCTGCACAAATGCTAGTGCAGAAAATCATTGATCGGCGTCTTCATTTCATAAACTGGCGTCTCTGACTGGTATAGCAACTTTCTGCTTTCTGTGTTTTTTGGGTTATTTTTCATGTATTCTATCAATTTTGAGGAAAAATACAGAACCAACGTCTGTGCCTTGCATCGGCGTCTGTGCTCTGTCAAACTTTTTATCATTTGCTAACAACTGTTTAAGTGGTTTTTGTGTTTTCAATGCTTGTCAAAGGCTAAAATTGAAACTACTAACTAGTTGTTTTGCAGCACCGCTTGCCAAAGACACTAGTTCAAAAGCCTACTCACGTTTGTCTTGCAGGTTGCGTTACTCCAAAATCGACCAAACAATCGTGTTTGCTTTAATTTTTCTTAGGCACCTAGCATAAATAGAGAGATTTAATTGTCTAATCTGAAGCAAGTGTTAGGGGATTATGCTCTCCTCCATTTTGGGAAGATCAAAAACCTAGACGCACTTACTTTGTGTTAAACAAATAAATATTTGGGAAAAGAACATACTTGTCTTATGTGTTTGTGGAGAAAATGATATTGGATAGGAGAGTATGCTCTTTCCCCTTGTAGGAGAATCATAAATCTAGACTCCTTTTTATCGCTAATCCAATTTTCTTCAACAAGTTAATCCTTTAGATGGGCCTTCCGGTCGAGGGAAAAATCTCCCAGGAATGACCCACATGAGAACAAGGTGTAAGCCACACCACTCTAACTCATGTTAATCAAATTTACTCTTTGGGGTTAAAGCCACGGGAGTCGATTGGCATTTGAGCTTATACTCGGCTCTTGTATAACTTAAGTGTGGCCTCGCGGTCTCAATCACGTTTATGTGACCACTTTTGTCAAGATGCTCTATGGGGCTATACGCCTGAATTGTGCTTGCGCGGACATAGAGGATACAATCGAACGGAGACAGTTACTAAACACTCTAAGAATAGAAGCTACCCGATTCACCTCCGAACGGTGATTTATTATAGTGCGAGGGGAGGGAAGAATCTCCCCCCAAGATCCCCATCATATGTGTCCCAAGGCATTGTGTTGCGAAAGAGATCTTCGTAGGACGACAACAATACCTGGAAAAAGGCAAAAAAATGGGCACCCTTTCAGGGGTGACACTATTGTGTGAGCTGAAGGACTACCAAGAAATGGGTCTATAATATTTCATTCAAATCCAACTCCTTAGGTAGAATTGTGCTTGAAGTGTTTGAAGAACATTGGAAAAATCCAAAACACAAACGGAATTACCAAACAAACAAAATTTGTCACTTCCTTGTATCCTTCAAGGTTGCCTTGTCCCTTGTCAAATTGTTTTCAAGACATGTGCTTGTTATTTCCTGATTTGGCTAAGTTGAAATTGGTTCTTTCCATAGAACAAAATCTAATTAAAATCAAACAGAAATCAAGCCTTTGCCAAATCATCAAAAACAACATCCTTTTGCAAGATTACCACTAGCTCCAATTTTCAAAATTTGGTCTTTTATGGGATATGTCCTAAAACCTCCAACTATTCATCCACAATCAGATTTATTTATAGGACATGACCGATTCCAAGAAGCATAAGAAGATAAAAACTTTGTTACCACCTGTGCAAAGAGAATAGAAGAATACAACCCGAGAGGCTAACAAGTACCAACACACAATCAATTCCATCAAGCAAGAAACCCATAAATGAGAACAATTTGACAAAGTGATATACAACAACAAGGTTTCTCGCTTTATGAGAAAATATCATCTAAACGCTGCTTTTGTCGAGTTTGAGAAATATGACTAGCTGGTTTACCACAACAAACGAACATTTCTCCTCTTCTTAAGCTCACTTAGCTTGCATTTTTATGACCTCCCTTAGGTTTTCATCTTTAGAAATACATCACACACTTACCCTAGCATAATCCTGCATAATCCAATCCAATCCTAGTCAACCAAGCATCGTCCAAATCATCATCCAAGGCATCCTTAATCACATCCTTCACTTGGTATTTGCATACCCTTTTGAGTTGCTTAAAAACCTAGATCTTAATCAAACCCCCATCCTTAAGTGTCCTTTACTAAGTATTGTTTAGGACAATCCCCTTTGCCTTTGCAACCTCATCACCTTGATCAAAAGGTTGGTTTGCATTGACAAAGAATCCCGTCCGCCAAAGACCACAAGTCTGTCTTAGGTAGACAATCGCATCCACTTGATCTTATAATAGGGAAAGCAACCCTTAATCCTTCCATACATCAAGTTATCCTTAATCCATAGGAGCATATTCATCATCCTACATGCATCCTAGGCACATCCTTGCATTACATCTTGCATCTCATATACCCTTAAGGTAGTCATTTCATGCCACCTATCACACGAGCCACTAAGAAGAGGAAGAACATGGACCCTAATCTTGTCACTAGTTCATCTAATCCTGCAACTGACAACACTAACGCCATGGTTACTTATGCGCCTCAGCCCACCGAACAAATTAAGCACATCTGGGTAGCTACTAATGAGACACCTACCATGAGTACCATAGAAACATTTATCAATCATCTAGGACATGTCCACATGGTGAACGCCATGAGTGGATGTAGCAAAAATTAGGTACTTTTGGACATTCAACAACAAGGACTTCAACTCCTGCCTTGGATTATACGCACACTTTTCACATGCCTATGACACTTCTAGGGGAACATCCTCATCCCACTAGAAACAAATTTTTTGATCCACTTCAGCAAGCCCTATAGGTGTGAACTCTTATCGCACAAGTAGTCCAACCTTCCTTCCCACCCTCCATCATGCAAACGACACCTTCATCTACCTCAGGATCCCCGCCTCTTGATCCAACATCAGTAGCACAAGCAATACCCCCTATTGCTATGCAAGCACCTCCTTAGTTCACAACTGCTCCACTTTTACAAACATTTCCAACATTTGTGGCACAATTTCCACCACCACCAGTCAGCACGCAGCAAACCACCATTCCACCCATCCCTGCTCAGCCCATTCAAAGTGCAACAACTAGATCGTAACATCAAAGCACCCAAGTCTCCATGCCTATTCCACCTTTCTTCACCACAGGCATGCAACCTACTAACACCTAGAACCAACCCTTATATCCACAAGGGTCCACTTTCCCCACTCCACTAGCAACGCAACCACAATGTGTGCTAGTATTTTGCCGCAAATGAAAACTAATCCAAATCATCCCATGCAACAACCATCTACCAATCACTTCGTCATACCCCAAATACCCATCCAGCAACAACAACCAATCCAGTAACAACAACCAATCCAGCAACAACAACCAATCCAACATGAACAACAATCCATCCAACAACCATCCCAACAACAACAACAACCGCAGCAGAAAATTGCCATCCCATTCACATCCCAAGCACAACAGCAACAAATCAAACCCTTCGCAGTTGCATAGTCTACCCTCCAAGTTACACAGTAGCCACAACCACAAATGCAGGGGGCAAATCCCTTCATGGAAAAATCACTGCAACAGTTTGCTAATCCTTTTATCCAACCCACACAACAATAGAAAACTCATTCCACCAGCTACCTAGCCATGCCATCTTCCACTGTATCACAAACCATCCCACCACCACAACAATTCAGTGTTCCTAGTAACACCAATTACCTCGCTACAGCCATTGGGGGAATTCTACCATAGAATACCTATCCTCCATGCTATACAGGTGCACAACAGGCTCAACCCACCTATCCAAGGCCTAGAAAATACAAGCATACTTCCAGCAGTTGCAACAACCTTATCAAGTGCCGCTACCTCCTCCACTGCAATATTCCCCTCAGCCACAGCTTCCACCACAATAGCCTATATATGCTGACTAGCAACCATCATATCAAACACCATAGTATCCCCCACAAAATCCCCCATATTTTCCATTTGATCCATATCACATTCAAGGAACCCATACAATCATGATTAATAATCCTCCCCCACAAATCAATCATGAATGGGAGGAAATGAAGAATTCTCTCAAGGAGCTAAAAGCAGGGACCGAGGCTAAAACATTCAAGTTTGAAGAGGTGTGCCATTATCCGTCTAATCAATCTATCACTGCCATACCCTTCCCCAAGCATTTTGAGACACCCAAATTTGATAAATATCAGGGGAAGGGAGATCCTCTGAGCCACGTGAAATAATTCTACATGGCGTGTCAAGAAGTGGCCTATAGAGATAATTCCCTCATGAGACTATTCCCCAAGAGCTTAGGAGGGACCACTCTTGAATGGTTCTAAAAATCCCCTTATGCCACAGTCTTGATGCAAGGTAGGTCGACTATGGGGCCTAGGGCACACCCAGAACCAACCAGCTTGCAGATACAGTGCGGAATTACACAACAACAAAGTGAGAGAAGAGAAATGTAGAGATCTTTATCATTAATAATTCAAAATCAATACATTCTAGGCTGTAAAGCCTTCCTAGTTACAGCCATATACATCATAATGTATTACAATTGATCTTCTTACAACAGAGATCTCAAATATTCAATATCCTAACATTTGCCTTCTTGCTCTAAGACTTCCTCCTAAACTAAGAACATACAAAATAATATATACAAGAGTCCAAAAAAGTATTTAGCACTCAAATACAAAGGTGAGACCCAGATTTACGTCCACTCAGATCCCAATGAGAGACCCCACATTAATTCAGCCATGGAAATTAAGTGTAGAAGTCAGCCAGATCAGGAAAACACACGTCAGGAAAAGCATCAACAAAACTCATCGAGCAAAGCATCACTGATAACAGCAAGCTTGTCGGGCAAAGAGGTCACCAAAACCTGTTGGTAAAGCCAAAACCCGACAGACAGGAAAACAACAGAAAAACATAAGTAAACTTCTTTTTGGTTGAGCGGGATTGCCAAGGACCCAAGATGCTCCTGCATCAGACACTTGGGGTTGAAAAGAAATGATTCCCCGAATCATGTATTAGGTCCAACCTAAAATAAATCTAACTTAGATTGAGAAATCCAAGATGAGTCCTCAATCAGTCTATTTTTCCATTTTACCAGATATTCCATGTATTCTTTTCCTTTTGTACTTCTACTAACTCTCTGCTTCAGGATCTTCTCAACTTCCTCTATCTTCTTCTTAGGATAATCACTTGGTACAGTCACTTCTTCATCAGGTTCACGATATTCATAAAAAGTCTAAAATGTTAAAAATAGGTGATATATCAATGTCATTAGGTAATCCAACTTCATAAGCATTTCCACTGTCAAACCTTCTCAGTATTTTATAGGGACCAAATTTCTTCATCTTTAGTTTCCCATATGTTCCAATAGTAAATCTTCCTTTCTTCAAATGAACCATCATAGCATCACCAACTTCAAATGTCTTATGTCTTCTTGATCTGTCTGCATCATCTTTATATTTTTTATTACTTTTCTCCATCTTTTGCTTCACATCCTTATGCAATGTTTTCAAAAATTCTACAAATTCTTCTGCTTCTACACTTCTTTTCTCTTTGCCAACAATGTCTCTCAAATCTGATATACCTCTAGGTTGAGTTCCGTTAATAATCTCAAAAGGTGTCTTTCCATTACTTCTATTTAGTGAACTGTTGTATGCAAACTCTGCTTGTGCCAACATCAAATCCCAATTGCCTGGTGTGTCACCAACTAAACATCTCAGCAAGTTACCCAAACTTCTGTTTACAACTTATGTTTTTCCATCAGTCTATGGGTGAAATTTAGAACTAAATTTCAACTCAGTATTCAGCTTCTTCCAAAGTGTTTTCCAAAAATAGCTTACAAATTTACTGTCTCTGTCAGAGATGATACTTCTTGGTAATCCATGCAATTTGACAATCTCCTTAAAGAAAAGATCTTCTATATGAACTGCATCTAATGTTTTCTTACATGGTATGAAATGTGTCATCTTAGAAAATCTATCCACAACAACAAATATGGAATCATTACCTCTTGCTGTCCTTGGAAGTCGAAGAACAAAATCCATGCTGATATCACTCCAAGGTTTCTCAGGAATAGTAATAGGTGTATACAAACCAGTATTCTGACTCACTCCTTTTGCAACTGGACAGACTCCACAACTTCTCACAAATTTTTGAACATCTTTATACAACTGAGGCCAAAAATACCTCTCCTTCTGTAAACTCAATGTTTTATCAATACTAAAGTGTCCAGCCAATCCACTACTATGTATCTCCTTAATCAGATTAGTTCTCATTAAACCTCTCGGTATGCAAAACTAAATGCCTTTAAACAACATATCTTCCTGAATGAAATAATCTTCATACTTACTTGATTGATTTGTATTAGGTGCTCTGCACACTCTCCACTGCTCTAAAAAATCAGGATCATCTTCATACAATTTCTTCATGTCATCAAAGCCAAGAACTTCAATTCTCATTTCAGTCAACAAAGATCTTCTACTTAATGCATCAGCAACTCTATTAGAAACTCCACTCTTATGCTTAATCACAAATGTAAAACTCTGTAAATACTCTACCCATTTCATATGTCTCTGATTCAACTTGTTTTGACTACCAAAATACTGTAAAGCCTTATGATCAGTATACAACACAAATTCATTTGGCATCTGTTGATGGGACTTTGGTGACCGGGTCCGCCAGCAGATGTGAGTTGTCACCGGGTACCGGCCAACTTTGCTTACAAAGGTTTTCTGGGGAAATGAGATTCCCCGGGCCTCCAAGCACCTGAGGGTCGGGTCTCGATGGTGCGGGGCTCAGTTGGGATATGTGATTGTTTTCGAGGGGGATAGCTAGTTTCTTCAACTCGTTCTCTCCAAGGATTCAAATTGGTGAGGTTTTCCCAAGCATTTTACACTTAGCAAATAAACTGAAAAAGATCCTGTAGAGTTAGAAATATTCGATCTACCTATAGTTATGTTTAAACATTCAATACATCAATAATGCTCTGATATACTACACTAAATACTGAAGAAATACACAACTATCAGTTCATATTTTATCTGTAGCAAGGGAAAGGAGGTCGTTAATCTACTTAAAGTATCAGAGCATAAGACATAAAGAACATTAAACATAAAATACCATTAACTTAGAAAACAAAGTTCCAACAAAGTCATTGCAAGAACTCTCTCTTCTTCATTAACATTCCTTCCAGCAAGCACTGGTGCGTGGTACAATGGTGGCTCCAAGGGAGCATCTAACTACTGAAAGCTTAAAGACCAAGGAGCATTGAGCTCTGCAACTGAAATGAAAATACTGCTTTCAATTACTAACGACTGCAAAATCATCAATTTTGCCAACCCTTGGAATAGGGCCGGACTTATTATTTATACACATTTTATTCTAACCCTAACCCTAACCCTATTTTACATCTTGCCATAAAATATATTATCTGGTGGCCAGTACTACCTGCACCACTTTACAAAAAACCTCGAGACAGAGAAGGTCTGACATGTCAGAATAATAAGACAAGAAGATGGAGTGGAAGAATCGGCCTCGAGAAGAGAGCCAGGAAGGAGAAGGAAGAAATCTAATACCCTGGGGATTGAGGCTACATGCCTCATAAATGAGAAAAGCGGCACCCTATCTCCAATGCGCCAGGTGTACATCTAAAGTGGGGCCTCGAGAAGATCATCTGTCAAAAAGCCTCTTGTCAATCTGACATGCCTTGATGTAGCTATCTTCCTTCTGAAAACCTTCGACAACCTTTATTAACTACTTGAAAGTGACCGGTCGGCCTTGGGGACTGGGACGCAGATCACCGAAAGAATACAAAAATGTATGATCTGGGACTCCAGGATCTAGGAACTTACGTTTCAAAAGAATAACAAATACAAAAACACCTAGGTTTTCCCCGGCCCCCAGATAATCTTTATTGTTTCTTATTGTCGTTAAAAGTCTGGAGGAGACAGGAGATTCCATCTTCATCAACCTCTTTAAGGCTAGCCCGCTGGTACTTAGCCACCTCAATTTGTTCCCCTAGGTCTGGAACATTCCCCTTAAATTCATCGGCCATCTTTGCCGCATCATGGCCACTGAGTACCATGTGAGTTATTCTCATCATTTGGGCTCCATCTATTCCCTCTAGGGATTGATACCTTGACTCGATCAGCTCATCGAACTTCCCCAGGACGTACTCCTTTGGTGTGCAAGTGTCAGTGCTGAATGGGTTAGCTACGGAGACCTTCGTAAAAAAATACTTGTATAAATTAAAAGAATATTGCACTGCATTGATCTTTTCCCGTAGAGTCCCCACCAGTTTCTTGATTACCCCCAATGTGAGGTCAAGTCTGGAGTGTTGGGTCCTCACAAAATCGAATGACTCATCCCGCAAAATTCTTGATTCGTAAACAATATCTTCTCTGAGGCCGAGGAGCTCTTCTAGCTCCACTTTCCATGCCTCATAATTTTTGATATCCCCCTCCCATATTTTGATGATAGTCTCGGCCTAATGTAAGACATGGCGGGCTGCATATAGGTCCGGGAGGGTAGATACCAAGAAGCACCAGACATTTCCCACTTGTAGGGCAACCCATTCATCAACTGCATGGGCTTTCTTCTTCATCGCCCGCAGTGAATCTACGTCATCTTGTAGAAGCGGTATATCTGATGTAGAGGCCCCCGGAGGAATAACGTTCATAGGTCGGGCTAGCTCAGTTAGCAACCCCATAAGGTTTGCATTTTTCTCCTTTTCTGCCTTGAGCTTTTGAGCCTCCTTTTCATAGCGAGCCTCTACTGCCTTGGCCGCTTCTTTCAACATGTCTACCTCACCTTGTTTTCCTCTTTTCCCCAGCGATATCTCCATGATGTTATAATCTTTGGCCTCTACCATTGCTTCATCTGCATCTGGGGAAGGTGTTGCTATCACTGTGACTGTCTCTCTGCCCGGCTCAGTCTGAAGGGTGTGGACTATCCAGGCTTTCTTGGCCTTTGGTGGGTTCTGTGCTTGGGCCATCATCTCTGCTAAGGAAAGGTGGGCTCGGGGTGTTTTCAAAGGTGCCTTTCTCTTTCTAGTTTCTATTAACCATGGGGGCAGTAGGGGTGGCTTGTTAGCCAAAGTGTGCTCCTACGAATTCTCCCCAACATCCTACTAGGCCTCTTTAGTATTACGAGCCTTCCCTGGCTCCTTTCCGATATCTTCTTTCTCACCGGCAATGTTTTCTTCGGTGGTATCTGTATCTTTTTCCCTGGTGTCTGCATCTTTGGCCATGTCTGGGTTTTAATTTTTTGCCCCGGGGTTTTCTTCATCTTGTTGTTCCTCTTCTTCCTCAGCCTCTGTTTTTGGGATGTCCTCTTCCATTGGTACATCTTTTGGTATTGCGTGAGGCAACAGGCCAAGATTCAGCATTTGAGCCGTAGTGATTACCTCCCAAATGTCACCTTTGAGAGTGGTGTTTGGAACATGGCAGCTAAGGTTACGGTTGCTCCTAAAGGTCCGGTTCCCCTAGCTGATGCCATTTGTTCACTTTGTTTTTGTTTGTCCAATCTCGTATCCTATATTTTTGGGACTTCAGATGTAATTTCTTGTTCTACCTCTTCCTCTTTTTCTGCCTGCTCCTCCTGTTCCTGGTCAAGTTATGTTTCTAAAGCTTCCTTCTGCTCTGGGGCTTCAGCCTCTATCTGCTTAATGCCCCCCTGCAAATTCTTGAACTCTTTGGTTGTAAAAACATCATCAAACCCATCTTGAGGGGGAGGATTGGCCGGGGCATGTGCAGGCTCTGGTTCCCTCTCCGGCTCCGGGGAGTCAGAAGAAAGGATTTTAACTTGTGGCACCTGAGGCATCCCTAGCTCTGGCTCTGCCTTGGGATTTGGGTTAATCCTTTTCTTTCTACTAGTGACTAAGGGTGGCCCTGCATCCCATAGGATCTGCTCCTCTCTGGGATCCACTCTTGTTTCCCTTACCATAAGCGCTGCTAGTGAACAGGAAGAAGGTGGACGGATGGGTCTTGTCATGAGCACTGGGGTTGCCAACCGCGTGATTAATTTATCTTTCATTTACTGGGAAGCTACCAGGGATTGTTTCAGTTTCTCCTTAATGGGGGCCTCCTGTGGAGCTGGGGTTTCCATTATTCCTTTTCCCCTATCTTCTCTTTGCGAAGAAGTTCTGGCTCC
Organism: Thuja plicata; assembly: GCA_018584345.1. NCBI lineage: Eukaryota > Viridiplantae > Streptophyta > Pinopsida > Cupressales > Cupressaceae > Thuja > Thuja plicata. Next base: position 1,154,790 of record MU225568.1, read on the forward strand.
CGAGGTTAAATTTGGTACCGGCTGGGCAGCCCTGCGGACACTCCTGGGGCACACCTTCTTAAAGTAGGCATGGCTACATTCGACCAGGTTGCGGGTGAACTATTCAATGGTTGGCCCCTCCTGGGCATTCCTATCCACTGGTGGGAGGGCCAACTTATCAATCCCCTTTGCTTTGTACTGGGGATCTATTGTGGATCCAGAGTCTAAGAACTCATCTGGAAATCTCCAGAGCTTTAACCTTTCCATCATCCCCATCGTCATCCAGATGTAATGCCAGCTCCAGACTTCCATGTCATCCTAGCAATCTTCCCAGAAGTCTTCCGTGTGGTATAGGTTGGGCTCTGATGCCTGGGGAAGTGCCAATGCAATTTTTCCATGCGGATCAAAATGCTTCCGCGCCAAGTAGAATTATGCTAAGTTGTAGCTTCTGAGCTCATTTTTTGCTTCTTTGGTAGTGGCCAGACTGCATGAGTAATTCCCATAGGTAATGGCGAATGAGATTTTTGTCAACTTCTTCAAGGCGTAGAAGGCATGTAGTTCCATCATTTGTCTACAATATTCTTAAAGAATTATCTTGTTCCCACAATGTTTGCGTAACAAGTATGGTTTCCCGAAGAAGCCGGTTACCCTTATGTATGTATGTTGCTAGAACTGTATATAATAATGGTCGTAACTCTTGACCAAATTCATTGCCTCTATGGATAGGCGGTATCTTGCATCCCAGGTAGGTGTGAGCAGGTTGTAATAAATAAAGGTGTCATTCACCCGGCAGAAACTGGGGAAACTGGCCTCCCATTGGATTTATGGGAAAAAGTCCCATGGAGCCTTCTAACCTGGGCCAATCCTAAGTACACCTTCTATGAGTAACCCATTGGTGTGGGGTTGTTGTTGTGCCAGGGCCCAAAGAACGTAGGAAGTCATATAGAACTTTCACTTTTGAACCGCCTGTAGAAACTGAGAATCTACATGGTTGGAGATGATGGCGGCCCAATCAAAATATTCTCCCTTGGTGGAGATGCCGAGCAGAAAATAGTACATCTATGCCAAAAATTATCAGGCATGCGATTGCCCAAAGACCTGGAATAGTGCTATTATCCCCATCTGGATACTTTCCTTAAATTCAGACCGGGGGAGTTCTAGCTTCATTCTCTTTGGATCCCTCTTCGGGGTCTTGAGGCAATTGTTATTTATGTACATTCAGGTTGCTTCCTCTAGCAATTTGAATTGTGCTTAGGCATCTGCTCTAGTAACCACAGTTGGTTTGTCAAATTGAGGGATCCCCAAGCCCATTTGGAAGGTAGTGGCATCAAGAGACACCATAGGAGTAGGATACCCGGTGGGTTCTGGGGCTGCGAGCATGTCGGCCCGGACAGAAGAGTTGTAATGTGCTTCAAGTGTGAGGATTAACTCTGGAGACTGCACTGAGCATGGAAAATAGGCATCTTTGAGGATCCTAGAATCCCCATTGTTGATTGCCAGTGGATCCCTGGATTGTTGCTAAATATACATCATTTTGACCAAGGCCTGCATCTCGAGCCATGTTCTGACGCTAGTGTCAGTGATTAATTGAACTTTGGAATCAATCTTTGATCCCATGATGGCATTGTCCCTCATGTACTTCATGGTGAGAGGCAATTTCTCTAAGGCCCTCTCCATCTTAGATTTTACGGCTGCCCTATTGACCGCCGTAGAAGGAAGTTCTGGACTTCCGGGTGGTGAAGATGCAGAAGCCTCTGACATGATGAAAGTGTATTTCTCTGGAAACCTGCAAGGCAAGGTGACTATCAGAATGTATAGATAAATAATACTCTGGGATACAGAGATCTTACCACCATGGTGCTTGCTTTCCCTGAAAAGTTAGCTTAGTTCAAAAATCCTGGAAAGTATATATATTTTGCAAACTTGGAAATTTAACCAATATTCAGGCCCGGGGGTCTCATCATACTTAGCAAAAGCAAGACGTGGGTTGGGTGAGGGAAAGAGACCCAAAGTCCAAAAAACTAACCGTTGAAAGGTGTGTGAAAAGTGAACTGTCAGACCCACGTGGATGTTACGTGGCTATGCAATAAATGGAAGTTATGGTGATGGCGGCGGAGCCAACTATCTGAATGCGCAAAAAGTGGAGGCCACTTGGACAGTTTTGAATGCATACATGGGATGTAAATGGGATAGTCATTAAGGAAAGTTAATGAGGAGAGAGAAAACCGCCTTGTTGAAACCAGCCGAGAGCCGAGTTTCAACTAGGTGGTATCCTGCATGAGACGAGCTCACAAATTTGGGAATAGGGGAAGCACGATGAGCTAGATACAAAATTGGGTAGATATACATGGAATATACAACATATACAACATATATACATTGGGGCCAAAAGGTATACACATGCAAAATAGAAGGATATACATTCAAATACAGCAAATGTACATATATACACAACGTAAAGCCGCTACCTAAACAAAAATTGGAAAATATACAAGCATATACATCATTTAAATTATCTATAGACTATACTACATCTGCACAGAGGGCGGACAACCCTCTAGTAGAGCCAACCCACTAACAGGCAGCGAAACTAGATGCAGAAACAAAATGAAAATGCAAGACAAACATAAACCAAATAAAAATGAAAAATGAAAAGCTAGGAAACAGAGAGAAACAGAGAAACCAACTTGAAAACCGGAGAGGAATGAAGAAAAGGTGGCTGTGAATGCTCTGCAACAACTCCTACCTTCAAAATATCACCCTTCAATCACCAAAAACCACTTATAATTGTTCAGAACAACTCAGAATAGCTCGCACTAGACTCTGCTCAAATCGCTGTGATGTCGCTCTGAAATTCGCTCGAATCACTTAAGTTTTTTAATCGTGGTAATTGTGAAAATGATAGTTGATTTCTATTTATAGCCGGGGTAAAAGCAAATTACCTTTCCTTCCATGAACTCTGGAACAAGCTGACCTCCGGACTCTGGGCCTGGGGATTCCATGCGATCATACCTTCTTACGAAAAGAAGACATCGTGGCAAAGAATCCCGAAGTCCAGAATCTGGATCCTGGACAAAGAACAACCAACTCCAGGACCACATCTCGGAGACACAAGGGACAAAAAAAAAGCAAAACCAACACCGCGGGAAAGAAAACCCGGGGAAGGAAAAGAAAGAAACAAAGGAAAAAGACAAGGCAAAAGCCAACAACAGGAAACAAAAAAGGGGGACCCAACATTTTGCACACAAAATATAGGGACAGGGATGCAGGGCATAACAAATGGTGACTAGCAAGGATAAATTTCTTAGCTCATTCGAGAACTACAAAATCTCTGGTTAGCAAAAACTGGAACAAATCATTACTTTGAAGTATCTTACTTGTAAAGAGTAACTTGTCTGAGAAAATCTGGCCATACGCGATCTAGTCCATGATCTTTTCATCAGTGGTAAAGTGTGTGCTTTGGAAGGAAACCAAGCCGATGACCTCTGGGAGAAGCAAAGAAGAGGTACTAAGTATATCAAACCCCAAAGTCATCAGATTTGCTCGTTTCCCCCGGAGACCAGCATTTTGTCCCATTTCTTTTTCTTGTTATTTTTTATGTTTCTGGGTGGGAGGGCGGTACTTCTTTCACCATCAAGGTAAATCTTAGCTAAACTCAATGGAAGTACTTCTTTCACCCTTCCGCCCACCTTAATATGCAGAATGGGGGAGAAAAACTTTGGACCCGGAAAGAATCTTTTAAAAGTTCATACTTGGGTCAACTAACTAGTGCAACCGATCTACCCTAGATGTGTCTGATTACTTGTCCCTTACTTTTATTTCACTGATTACTAGACTTCCAGAGATAAACCCGATGAAGATTACTCATAATGTACTACCAAACTTGCAAAATAACTCTAGAGCCAGGACCAATTCCATCATGCTAGCAATAGATTTTTAAGTTCATCGTGTTAAAGACAACATCCCAGAGACCAGATGTTATGCAAAGCATTCCAATCCTCACAAAAGGGAGAGAGAAATACCGGAACCCAAAAAGAAGAGAAGAAAAGAGAAAACAACCAAGGAAAAAGGGCAGTCCTAGAGTATGGCTAGCAAGACTATTTACAAGGCAAGGTACCTCCCAACAAGGCACCGAGAAAGAAATATTTACAAGAAAGAGAGCTTTACATAAAATACAACTTTGGGCAAACCAACCTCATTTGAAATAATGTTTGAGAAACTATTCATTGATGAAACATGGGACAGGTTCTCCAGTCATGATGTTAAGGTGGTAGGTATTTTCCCCACAGATCTATGAGATTAGGTATGGCTCGAGCCAAAGTCGTTGGAACTTGGTGTGCTTTCCTTTCTTTTCCCAGGCCTTGTCCCACAGCAGGACCAAGTCCAAAACCTGAAAGGCCTTGTATTGGGCTCTTCAGTCAAACCATCATTTTACCACTGCTTGATGATGCATGAAATGTTCAAGGGTTGCGTCTCATTGTTCCTCCATCCGCACTAGATTTAGGAGCCGAACCTCCACGATATTATCCCGGTTGTTGAATTCCTACATAAACTGCAAAATTAGGATCTGTAAGTTGATTGAGAACACTGGGTTCTGGCCATAAACTAGATGGAATGGGGATGTTCCCAAGGTGGCCTTAATTCGAATACAATCCACCTAGAGGGTGAATTTCAACTTTTGGTGCCAATCCTGGGGATTTTGTTCTAGCAGGTGTTTGATCACTTCAAGTAGATTTTTGTTCATAGATTCAGCAACACCGTTCCCCTGGGGGTAATAGTTGCTGGAAAACTTCAAAGTGATCTTTTGATTGTAGGTCCATTCAAGTAATTGTGTCGAAGAAAATGTTGGACCATTTTCACATACTAAAGCAAAGGGCATTCCAAATCTTGTGACGATGTTTTCTTCCAGGAATTTAATAACTATGTCTACCATGTTATTTTTGCAAGGTATAGCTTCGGACCACCGGGTGCAGTAATCAGTTGCAGTCAGGATGTACTGATGGTTGGTAGACAAGTTGGGGTTGATTTCCCTAATGAAGTCAAATTCCCATTGGGTGAAAGGCCTAGTCTCAAAGACTTGTTGTAAAGGCATAGCCGGGTTACACTCACGGTGTGCCACAGTTTGACAAGTGTGGCATTTATGGACGTGAGTGTAAACATCTTTAAATATACAGGGCCAATAGTATCCAGCCTGGAGGATTTGATGGGTGGTGGCATCAGCTGAGCCATGCCCAGTCCCAAACTTCCCGTGGAATTCATCGATCATCTTTGCAGCTTGGTCCCTATCAATGCACCAGAGGTATACTCCCTCATAGTTTCTGCGGTAAAGTGCAGAGTTTTTGATCATGAAGTGAGCACTCTTCATCTATAGGGTGTGACATGTATTGGGAGGTAACCCCTCTAGGCATTTTTTATTTAACAGTAAGTATACCAGATCGTTATACCATGGGTCTCGGGTGATGGACTCCACCGTGTAAGTTTGGCATTCTATGCGGGGAGTTTCTCCTACCATTTCTCAACTTAGTCCCTGGCCTCGGACTATCTTCATGGGTTGCATTTCCAAGTCATATTTCTTGAGGATGGCCATATATTTCCCCCATCTTTCACCCAATTCACTCTACATTAGCAAATATTTCATAACCTGGTCTAGGACGATAGCATGCACCTTGCTCCGGAGGATATAATTCTGGAATTTCTTCACGGCGCGAACAAGAGAAAAGGCCTTCTTTTCCAATGATGAGTACTGGACTTTGGCATTCTTGAAGGTGGAGATAATGAAAGCTATGGGTCATTCTTCCCCTTCGACCTTTTGAGTTAATACTGTCGCGGAAAAATGTGGTGAAGCAAAGGAGTAAATGTAGAACATGAGGGAGTAGTCTTGGCTAGCCAAGACAGGTGCCTCTGTTATCGTTTGTTTGATCTGGGTGAATGCCCGCTTTACTTCAGGACTCCACTTAATTTTGGTATCCTTTTTTATTATTTTTTTGAGTGATTTGACTATCTCGGTGAATCCAGTGATGAACCACCGGACAAAGTTGATCTTTCTGAAGAAAGACCGCATCTCTTTCTTGCTGCCAGGCATTTGTAGGTTTAGCAGTGCTTCAACTCTCAGGGTCAATGGATATGCCCTTCTAGGAGAAAATATGCCTGAGAAACTTCCCTTTAGTGACCCCAAATATGCACTTCTTGGGGTTGAGGGATATTCCATACCGGCAACATCGCTCGTAGATCTGAGCGACGTGGGCGGAATGGTCACGCCTGTCCTGAGAAAAGATGGTCAAATCATCCATGTAGATGATTATGCACCGATTCACAAGTCCCTTGAACGCGATGTCCATAGCCTTTTGAAATGTTGCCCCTGCATTAATTAAGCCAAAGGGCATCCTCCTGTATGCAAATGTTCCCCACTTGGTGGTGAACGTTGTTTTCTCTCTATCTTTGTACTTAACCATGATTTGGTTATATCCGGAGTACCCATCCAAGAACTACATCATTTGGGATCCATTCACTATTTGCAACACCTCGTCCAACGAGGGGAGAGGGTGATTAACTTTCTTGAAGGCTCTAATTAGATTTTGAAAATCCACGCAAAGGCAAATTTCATCGCTCTTCTTTCTCACAGGGACCAAATTGGCAACCCACATAGTGTGCTAGATTGGAAAGATTATCTGGGTTGACAGCAATTTCTCCACCTCTTGATGAATCAGAGGCTCGATCAGTGGGTTGACCGGTCATTTCTTTTGCCGAAAAGGCTTAGCATCAGATTTTAATGGGATGGTATGAGTCATAATGGATGTGATGTATGTTTTTTAATCCTCATATCCCCATGCAATCATGTCTATGTATTCTCAGAAAAATGTGAGAATCTTCTCCTTCTCCTTAGGGGAGTAGGAGGTGCTAATGTGTATCATCTTTTCTTCACCGGGCTGGCCAATGTTTACTTTCTTGAATTTTCCTCCTTTAGAGGAGGATGACATCTTTTTCTGGCCCCGGGGGTCTGAATCAAAGATATATTCAAGTGCGACCATCCCCTTAGGGATGGTGTTAGTGGGTAGGTCCATGATCCCATCATCTTCATCACCCTGTCCAGTATCATCATGGTCTCATTCCTCCACTATCTTGTCCTCAAATATGCCAACATTGGCCATGAAGGCCAAGATATGTTGATCGTCCTCAAAAACCTAAAAGTGGGTGACATTATCTGGAATGGACAGGGTGGGGATCATCTCAACCGAGAATCTCTAGAGTCGTGAGCTGGACATGGGCTCAAGTGTGCTGGCGGAAATGGCGAGGGCATCCAGGAAATAATTTCATTATCGAGGAATAAGATCAATGTCGAAGGCATCAAAATCTTCAATAAGGCTCCAAGCCTGATTGTGGTATGCGGCCAGTCTCTTGTCATGACATATATATTGACTCCGGACCTGTTTGACAACCAACTCCAAATCACCCAGAGCCTGGAGGTAGGTGATTCCTTTCCTTAATGCAAATAAGAGTCCAAGGACCAAAGCCTCATACTCCGTAATGTTGTTTGTGTAGTTGAACTGTAGCCTATAGGATGCGAGGAAGGATTTCCCTCACGGGTTGATTAATTTTACTCTGGCCCCACAGCCTTGTTTAGATCAGGACCAGTCAAACTTAAGGGTCCATAGATTGTTACTTGTAGTCTGGGACTGGGGAGATGGAGTAGCCTTTGGATTGTTTTTGGGAGATTTGGGAGAATCCTCCTCCTGCACTGATTGTGCATGGGTGAGGTTTACCTCCGGAGGGGTTTTGGATTGAGATCCCTGGGAAAATTGCATCAAAGAAGTGCTTCCACTAGGAATACTAGGTTCCAGGGAATCAACTATGCGTTCTTTGTTTCGAAAGGCGTCAATGTGCCGGGTAGCGACAGAAAAGCAAGGTTCACACTCTAACTCTGAATGTTTTTGATAGTGTACTTGGCACCAAGTACCAGACAAGAGTGTAGTGGGGGTCACTGCGGTACCCTAAGAGTTAACCTCAACCCTCAAATTTTCCTCTAGGTCCTGGGTTCTCTGCAAGACTATGGGATCCTCCCCAGGTGTGAAATCGAATGTTAAGATTTCAAAGTGTTGGTACACTCCAAGGGAAGTCTCAGAGAAGAAGACCTCACTAACCGTCCTGACTTCGATAAGGGCCTGCTTCATCTGGGGTTCACTTTCAACCCATATTTTGTTTGATTCTCCTTCCCAAGGGAGCCATAAGTGGGAGAAGTCAGTCAAAAAGTATCCATTCAAGGACTTAGACCAATTCTGACTTAATAACATCCCATAAGTCTCTGGGATGTCTACTACTTGGATATCAATTATGCTGGCTATACTGGGGTCCTGGATGAGTTATATCTGGACGTTCTTCAATTCTCTCACCATCTTCACAGCAGTTTTATCCAATTGAATCACTGCACCGTTAGATGGGGTGGGACCGAATCCGAGCTTTTGGCATATGGATAAGGGCATGATGTTGCCTGAAGTTCCATAGTCTACTAGGAAGTTGTGTATGTTTTTGCCTTGGATATTTAGGCCTAGTAGGAAGGGAGGATCTTCATTATTCCCCCAGAAGATAGCCATGTTGGCATCCTCAAAGGAGATGGTCTTGGGTGGGCAACTGACAACTTTCAGGTTTCCCAAGAGCTTCAGAAGAGACTTCTTCTACTCGGGACAGTTCAGCAAAACCTCCATCAAGGTCATGGAGGTGGTGGTTTGTTCTAACACCTTTGTAATGTCAAACCTTCCTCCCAGGAATTGGTGGCTTCCCCCAACTAGATCTTTCGCTTGGTCAGAGCTAGAACCTTTTAGAGGGACAGGTTGGTTAGTTGCATTATCCCGGGGAGGAGTGTCCCTGGTAGGAGGTGTCGGCATGTAAACTGGTCCTTTACTAGCCTGGCTTTGTGTGTTGTAAGGAGGCCATGGTTTGGTGAAGGCATTGGCCTCAAAGGCCAGAATTGATTCATCAAAGAATCCCTGCAATTTGGATTCTTCTTCATCTTCTCCGGAGGATCCGAAGAAGATAGTCTCATAGGTGAAGGCGCTGTGAGTTGACTCTTGCACAGGAGGCTCTGGGGGAGTAGCATCATGCGATTTTTGCCTATCCAACTGGGAAATCATGATGACTTTCTTCAGTGTGGCATAGTTTACCTCGTTGTGGAAGCCTATGTCGTGCAATCTACACCAATTAGTCATGGGCTGGAAGTCTGCGACTGGTGTGAAATGTGATGGTCCAGCACCACTTTGATTGGCATTTCGGTTCGGAGGTGGGCCTCTGGTATTCACATTATTGTTTAATTGTTGTTGTTCTGGCCAAGGCCTGTTGTTGAAGTTTCTTCCCCCAACATTGTTGTTTCATTGGCCGGAGAAAATATTCCCTCTTTGGGAATTGGAATTTTGGGGTGCATAGGACCCCACCTTCAGTTGACCCATGTCCATAGTCAGGGTGGATAGCATTCGCGAGAGGGATTCAACCTTGACGGTCAACTGAGTGTTTTTGTCACAATGTGATGGTTGTTGTTGTTGGTTTCCTGGGAAGGTAGCAGTATTCACCGGAGTCGAGGGAAGAAATCCTCCAGCCGCGAATGACTAAAAGAAGGGCACTCTAGGTGGTTGTGTCTGAGTTTGTTGTGCCTATTGCGGTTGATTCCAAGGGAATACTTCCATACCCGGTATTTCCTGAGTCTGTGATGGGTAAACGTACAGGGCCTGCTAGTCTATCGGTTGGGGCAGGGGATTCATCGCCATTGCGGGGGCACCCATTGCCAAATTGGGGTTATATCCCTCGATGTACGTAGTTCCGCTGGGGATCATGTTGAAGGGCATGCTCTGCCCAATCCCGCCCAGGGACTTGTTGAGGCCATGGGATAGTTCTAAGGTTAGGTTGTAAACTTTTTCCAAAGTGTCCCGGTCGCCCGCGGTGGTTGTTCTCCAGAGGAGAGTGGCAACGAAGGGGTCCATTGCATTGAGATAGGTCTGTATGGTTACTTCTGGGGATGGAATAAAAAGGCCCGTGCACCACTTCAAGGCACGTTGGAACTGATGATTGAAGGCTGCAAGGGGTTCAATAGGTTCCTTTCTGATAGAGATGAACTAGCTACGAGACTAAGCTGGGTCCACATGTACGCGAAAGGCAGCCAAGAAGGCATCCTCCATGTCCTGCCAACTATTGATGGATTTGGTAGGAAGGTTTAGGTACCAGTTCATCTCACCCTGTCCCAGGGACAGGGGAAACATCTGGGTCACAACATCTTTATGTTGGATCCGGTGTCGGTTCATGGCATCTTTGTATGCCTGTAAGTCTTCTTCTGCTGTTCATGAGCCTAAGTGCTCATATAATGGGAAAATCTTCTCTGGGTGTGAGGGTAAGTCATTGGCTGCACTCAAAAAAGTTTCCATGGGGGACCTAGTGTTATCAAAGTATGCAGCCATTTTGGGAACTGCATTTTGAGCAGTTTGAGCGCTGGTTCCCAGGATTGTCTGAGAAGTTTGAATATTCTAAGGTGTACTAGTCCCCCAGACAATAGTGACTAGTGTGGTCTTTGGGGTCCGCTTCTTTTGAGTAGGAGGCTCAAGTTTGACAAACCTTCCTGGGTATGGGACTGACCTAAGGATTCTCTCAAATTTTTTTGGGGAGAAAGACCTAATCCCGCTGAAGGCTTGACACTTAAAACTATGGCTTGGAGAACCCTCAGGAGGTGTAAAATTAGAATCTTGAGAGGGGGACGAGTTCATGCCTTCCCTCCAGCACCAGTTTCTGTTGACAGGACTTTGGTGATCGGGTCCGTCAGCAGATGTGAGTTGTCACTGGGTACTGGGGTACCAGCCAACTTCGCCTACAAAGGTTGTCCGGGGAAATGAGATTCCATGGGCCTCCAAGCACCTGAGGGTCGGGTCTCAATAGTGCGGGGCTCAGTTGAGAGATGTGACTTTTTTTGAGGGGGATAGCTAGTTTCTTCAACTCGTTCTCTCCAAGGATTCAAATTTGTGAGGTTTTCCCAAGCATTTTAAACTTAGAAAATCAACTAAAAAAGATCCTGCAGAGTTAGAAATATTTGATCTACCTATAGTTATGTTTAAACATTTAATACATCAATAATGATCTGATATACTACACTAAATACCAAAGAAATACACAACTATCAGTTCATATTTTATCGGTAGCAACAAAAAGGAGGTCATCAATATACTTAAAGTATCAGAGAAGAAGACATGAAGAACATTAAACATAAAATACCATTGACTTAGAAGACAAAGTGCCAACAACGTCATTAAAAGAAATCTCTCTTCTTCATTAACATTCCTTCCAGCAGTTTCTCTCTTGCCTTCATTAATCTCCCCCCAGCAGAATGGCTTTGTTCCTGGGCGTCAAATTCTTGATTCCATTATGGTTGTTCATGAAAATATTCACTCTCTGGAGGCTGCCAAGAAACAGGGATTTCTTTTAAAATTGGATCTCTCTAAAGCTTATGACAGGGTGGACTGGAAGTTTCTCCATAAAGTTCTTAATAGCTTTGGTTTTGATGAGGGGGTTATAAAAATTATTAACC
>MU225568.1:1175991-1189256 GCA_018584345.1 Thuja plicata
AAATAAACTTATTTAATTCATTTAGAAATATAGGATTTAATTATTTAAACAAGTAAATTGCTTTTTAATAATTAGAGGACTATAGCCATTTTAATTAAATTAATAGGCTAGGGGAATGGGTTGGATTTCAAGTGATATATTTGATTTAGAGATTTATTTAATTCCTTTATAATTAAATACTATAGCCATGTTTGATTTTGATTTGATCTGATTGGTCGAAATTGATTTGAATTGTATGGCTATAATAGATAATATAAGTCAGTGATAAAAATCACCTAGGACATTAAATTGATTAAAAGAATTATGCCAAGCAGTAACAGGGTCGTTTGGACATAACTCGAGGGTATGATCACACTTAGGGCAAATAGGGTCTACAGTTGCGACAGACCGAAATTAGGTGGTTACACAAGCATGACGGCCCGGATATAAGAGTTGTAATGTGCTACAAGTGTGAGGATTAACTCTGGAGACTACACTAAGCACGAAAAATAGGCAGCTTTCAGGATCCCAAAATCCCCGACGTTGATCGCCAGTGAATCCCTGGACTGTCGCTGAATATACATCATTTTGACCAAGGCTTGCATCTCGGGCCATGTTCCGACGCTGGTGTCGATAATTAATTGAACTTTGGAATCAATATTTGATCCCATAATGGCATTTTCCCTCACGTACTTCATGGTGAGAGGTAATTTCTCTAAGGCCCTCTCCATCTTAGATTTTACGGCTGCCCTGGTGACTGCCGTAGAAGGAAGTTCCAGACTTCCAGGTGGTGAAGATGCAGAAGCCTCAGACATGATGAAAGTGTATTTCTCTAGAAACCTGCAAGGCAAGGTGACCGTCAAAATGTATAGATAAATAATACTCATGGATCCGGAGATCTTACCATCGTGGCACTTCCTTTCCCTGAAAAGTTAGCTTAGTTCAAAAATCTTGAAAAGTATATATATTTTGCAAACTTGGAAATTTAACCAATATCCAGGCCCGGGGGTCTCATCATACTTAGCAAAAGCAAGACTTGGTATGGGTGAGGGAAAGAGACCCAGAGTCTAGAAAACCAACCATTGAAAGGTGTGCAAAAAGTGAACTGTCAGACCCACGTGGATGTCACGTGGCTATGCAATAAATAGAAGTTATGGCGACGACGGCGAAGGAGCCAACTGTCTGAATGCATGAAAAGTGGAGGCCACTTGGACAGTTTTGAATGCATACATGGGATGTAAATGGGACAGTCATTAAGGCAAGTTTATGAGGAGAGAGAAAACTGCCTGGTTGAAACCAGCCGAGAGCCAAGTTTCAACCAAGTGGTATCCTGCATGGGACGAGCTCACGTATTTGGGAACAGAGGAAGCATGACAAGATAGCTATTAAAATAGGTGGATATACATGGAATATACAACATATATATATTGGGGCTGAAAGGTATACACATGCAAAATGGAAGGATATACATTAAAATACAACAAATGTACATATATACACAATGCAGAGCCGCTACCTAAACAAAAACCAGAAAATGTACAAGCATATACATCATTTACATTATCTACAAACTATACTACATCTGCATAGAGGGCGGACAACCCTCTGGCAGAGCCAACCCGCCAACGGGCGGCGAAACCAGACGCAGAAACAAAATGAAAATGCAAGACAAACACAAACCAAACAAAAACAAAAAATGAAAATCTAGGTAATAGAGAGAAACAAAGAAACCAACCTGAAAACAAGAGAGGAAGGAAGAAAAGGTGGCTAAAAATGCTCTGCAACAACTCCTACCTTCAAAAGATCACCCTTCAATCACCAAAAACCACTTACAATTGTTTAGAATAACTTAGAATAGCTCGCACTAGACTCTGCTCAAATCGTTGTGATATCGCTCTAAAATTCACTTGAATCGCTTAAGTGTTTTAATCGCGGTAATTGTGAAAATGATAGGTGATTTCTATTTATAGTTGGGGTAAAAGCAACTTACCTTTCCTTCTACAAACTCTGGAACAAGCCAACCTCCGAACTCCGGGCCCCAGGATTCCATGTGATCATACCTTCTTACAAAAAGTTGACATCGTGGCAAAGAATCCCGGAGTCCAGAATCTGGATCCTGGCCAAAGAACGACCAACTTTGGGACCGGGTCCCGAAGACACAAGGGACAAAAACAAAAGCAAAACCAACACTGCGGGAAAGAAAATCTAGGGAAGGAAAACAAAGAAACAAAGGAAAAAGACAAGGAAAAATCCAACAACAAGAAACAAAAAAGGGGGACCCAACATTTTGCACACAAAATGTAGGGACAGGGATGCAGAGCATAACAGCATCAAGTAATGCCTCCATTTCTTCATAGCTTGCACAATAGCATAGAACTCTTGATCATAGACAGAATATTTTCTCTTTGCATCATTCAAATTTTCACTAAAGAAAGCAATAGGTTTACCTTCTTGAGTCAATACAACTCCAATTGCACTTTCACTTGCATCACATTCAACTTGAAATACCTTATTGAAATCAAGTAAGGCTAGCACATTTAATTCAACAACATTCAAATTCAAATCTTCAAAACTCTTATCAGCTCCATGTATCCATTTGAATTCTCTTTTGTCTCCTCTCATTGTCTCAGTCATAGCATTGCAAATAGAACTGAAATTTCTAATAAATTTTCTATAAAAACTTGTCAATCCATGAAATGATCTTACCTTAGTAATATTCTCAGGTGTAGGCCAACTCAATATAACTTCAACCTTCTCTAGATCCATCTTCAAACCATCAGCTGAAATCACAAAACCTAAATACACAAGTTCTTCTTTCATGAAGGAACACTTGTTCGGATTTATCAGCAACTTTTCCTCTTTCAATCTCTGCAACACTTGTTTTATGTGCATCAAATGTTCTTCTCTAGTTTTACTGAATATCAGAATATCATCTAGGTATACAATCACACATTTATTCAAGAATTTCTTCAAAACTTTGTTCATCAATCTCATAAATGTACTTGGTGCATTAGTTAAACCAAAAGGCATAACCAACCACTCATACAAACCTTCTTTTGTTTAGAAAGTAGTCTTCCATTAATCTCCTTCTCTTATTCTGATTTGATGATATCCACTCTTTAAATCAATTTTTGTGAAATATTTTGCTCCACTCAAACAATCCATTATGTCATCCATTCTTGTTATAGGAAACCTACACTTCACTATGATCTTATTTATTTCTCTAGAATCAATGCACATTCTCCATTCTCCATTCTTCTTAGGGGCCAACACAACAGGTATTGCACATGGACTTAAAATTTCTCTGATTAAGACTTTGTTCAATAATTCATGAACTTCTCAGTTAAGCTCTTCATTTTCTGTCAGTGTTAACCAATGAGGTTCCTTGTTTGGTAAACTAGCTCTAGGAATCAGATCCATACAATGATTGATATCTCTGATTGGTGGAAAACCATTAGGTACATTATTTGAAATGATTTCTTTGTATTTAGTCAACAACTTCTCAACTTCTGTAGGTATGTCATCTTCTGTATTCTTACTTGGTTTGTTAGGAATCAAAGCATAACAAATATCATCTCTTTTTAGATCTTTAATAAACTGTCTACCTTCCATCAGACAAAATTTCATAGATGTACATAACTCATCGGTAGATTCTTCAATCAAAGGTAACAAAATTTTCTTCTTACCATCAACCCAAATAGAATATCTATTCAACCTTCCATCATGTATAGCATGTCTATCATACTGCCAAGGTCTACCCAACAAAATATGACAAAAATCCATTGGCATAATATCACACAACACCTTATTATAGTACTTTCCAATTTTTAGATTCACAAAACATTGTTCACTTACCATTAATGTGTGCTCATCTTTGATCCATGAGATTTGATAGGGTCTGGGATGTTTCATCCTTTCCAACTTTAGATTTGCAACCATTTCCTCTGATGCCAAATTCTCTGAGCTTCCACTGTCAACAATGACCTTCCATACTTTGTCTGCAACTCTACATCTGGTTTTGAACAAACTCTTTCTAATCGGATCTTGTTTATCCTTTTCACTCCATAGTATCCTTCTGATCATGAGGTTATTTTCAGGTTCATTGGATGTCTCTTCTTGGATTAATGCATTTCTACTACTGCTACCACCTTTCTTTCTTGCATGTGTACACTCAAAGGATTTATGTCCTTCTTCACCACAATTGTAACAAGTTACTTGGAACTCTCTTCTGCTATATCCACCTCTGGAGTAATTGCCTCTTCCTCTGTATAAATTTCCACCTTTCCATTCAGTCTTTCCTTTGTCTTGACCAGTATCTGTATTTGACTTTTCTGGTTTAGATCTACTATTTTCACCATGAGATCTACCTCTTCCTCTAGGTAATCTACCACCTCTACCTCTTTGTCTATGTTCATATCTTCTATTCAAATTTTCTTCAGCTTTTAGGGAAAATTGATATGCCTCTTCAATGCCTTCCATCATGATCAAACTGATCTCATCTTGTGTGGAACTTCTCAAGCCATTCATATTTCTTGCAATTATTTCCACTTCATCTTCAACATGTCTAGATCTGATGTCCAATCTATAAAATTCTTCAATATAGTCTTTGACTGTTTTGTCCTTCCGCTTCAAACTTTGCATTCTCTGAACTAGGTTAATCTGGTAATCACAAGGAATAAATTTACCTTTCAATTTGTTCACCATCTTATCCCATACCTTGATTTTGTCTTTACCTTTCTTCTTTTTGTCCAATTGTAGATGTTCCCACCATAAGGATGCATGACCTTTTAGCTTTGTGCTTGCAATCTTGACCTTCTTGTCTTCTACAACATTCTCATATTCAAAATATTTTTCCATCTTAGTGATTGAGTCAATCAATTCATTCGAATATAGCTTTCCACTATACTCAGGAGGAACAAACTGAGGTTTGGATTTCAAACTTGTTAAGGCTCTCATGAATCTTTCTTCTTCCTGGTCCATCACAGGTGTAGGTGAAGCTTCACTTTGAACTTCTTCAAATTTGTCATCACTAACATCTTCAAGATGTCTTCCTCTGCATTGGTCTATCTCAATAGCTTCCAATCTTGCAGCCATCTATCTAAGCATATCAGCCAGACCTTGATCAGAATTTCCTCTCCCATGAACCATCTTGAAACTCTTTGCAATTGTAGGTCAGATCGCAACTTGCCACCCTACAACAAATATCTTTAGAGTTTACAAGAAGGAACTACAGATCTCAACTCACTCTAATACCACCCAACACAAGTTAGGTCAACTATGGGGCCTAGGGCACACCCAGAACCAACCAGCTTGCAGATACAATGCAGAATTACACAACAACAAAGTGAGAGAAGAGAAATACAGAGATCTTTATAATTAATAATTCAAACTCAATACATGCCAGGCTGTAAGGCCTTCCTGGTTACGACCATATACATTAGAATGTATTACAATTGATCTTCTTACAATAGAGATCTCAGATCTTCAATATCCTAACATTTGCCTTCTTGCTCTAAGACTTCCTCCTAAACTAAGAACATACAAAAGAATATATACAAGAGTCCAACAAAGTAGTCGGCGCTCAAATACAAAGGTGAGACCCAGATTTAGGTCCACTCAGATCCCAATAAGAGACCCCACATTAATTCAGCCATGGAAATTAAGTATAGAAGTCGGCCAGATCAGGAAAATACACGTTGGGAAAAGCATCACCGAAACTCGTTGGGAAAAGAATCACCAATAACAGCAAGCTCGTCAGGAAAAGAGGTCACCGAAACCCGTAGGTAAAGCCAGAACCTGATAGATAGGAAAACAACAGAAAAACATAAGTAAACTTCTTTTTGGTTGAGCAGGATTTCCAAGGACCCAAGATGCTCCTGCATCAAGTCTCTACTTTCGCTGAACTATCTGAAAATTTTGTGGCCCAATATGCACATAATGTCAAAAATGAACTCTCACGCCTTGACCTATGAAATTCCAAACAAAAGGGACAAGAGAGCCTGGCCAATTACCTTTAGCACTAGCAAGGGCTCACTACAAGGTTGTCTTATCAACCCCCCGAGCAA
Source organism: Thuja plicata (assembly GCA_018584345.1). NCBI lineage: Eukaryota > Viridiplantae > Streptophyta > Pinopsida > Cupressales > Cupressaceae > Thuja > Thuja plicata. Next base: position 1,182,036 of record MU225568.1, read on the forward strand.
CATCTTATCAAAATTTTCATTAATAACCTCCATCCTAAGCTCGCCTATCACATGTGCATGAATTGCATACAAACGTATCAAGACATCCAAATCAAAGGCATGGATCTAGAATGAGGGCTCATAGATGATGGTGCCATCAAGCACTACAAGGAATCCCAACCTGACAAACATAATAATTATCGATCACAGTACTAGAACAAGAACAAGAATGCAGTAACTGATGGAGCCACTAACACCAAATACAATCAAGTTGTGGTAGTTGGTCCTAATGCACCTACCCAAACTTATCAGTAAACACCACTAGTGTACTCTCAACCTCCTCCCATGTATCAATAGCCCACTCCCACATTTCACCAACCAACGTACTAGCAAAACACATGCCCTCAAGGCGTGACTATCTATCCCCCTCAAGGGACATCATATCAACCCAACTACCAAGGTCTTATGAACCAAAAAAATGCTATATCAGTCCCACATGGACAACAAAAGCCTCGTGCTTCAAATGTGCCACAATACATGTTTACCCCTTTGGCTGAACCCATAGATGTCATCTTCCACAAAACAGTCCAAGCTAACCAAGTTGTGTATGCAAAAATGCAGCCATTTGATGACTCAACACCTAAGCCTGCTTGGTATAAAGAAAACGAGTACTATGAATACCATTGTGTTAAGGGACACACCACCCTCAAATGTATGAAACTTAAATTGTACATCCAAGATCTCATCGACCACAAAGAGATCGAAGTGGACTCTCCTACCCAACCATCACCAAATGCGGGCCTCAAAATCTATCAAAATGCATTTCCTAAACACACCTCAACTAAAGGCCCAGGCAATCCTACTCAATCCTCCGATCAGGGGAAGGGTAAACAAGGAGAAAATGCCCATAGAAAATATTATACAAATGCATATATCAACTACGATAATCTCATTGGCTGCATATCCCAAGTCAAGTCCTCCATCAATGTCATCCATGTCAAGGGTGTCGATAACCAATGTGTAGTCACCACTCGTCGAGGCCGAATAAAAGTTGGAGATGCGAGTACCATTCCATCTGCTAGTACCCAATACAACATTTTGGAACACCTAGGGAATAGTACTGCCCAAATTTCCATCTTGGATCTCCTCTGCACTTCACCCACATATCAAGAGATCCTCAATAAAGCCTTGCAAGAATCTCGTGTTCCCAGCGACATCAACCTCACTGAATTCCAGAACCTTGTCGGTGACTTATCTGCATCTTGTGGGGTCTCCTTCAAACCAATAGACGTACCCTCAGAAGAACTCGACCATAATCTCCCACTCCGTATTGCTGTCATGGTTAAAGACTTTGCCATCAAACAGGTCATGATAGATAATGGTTTGGCCCTAAATCTGTGTACTCTAAAATTCATAAAATAGTTGGGTTGCACTGAAGCTGATATAACAAATGAAGTCATTACCATCAAAGCCTATGACAATCTAGAGCATACTTTTCAAGGCACCATATCTTTACCCATCCAAGTGGGTCCCGTTATATAGGATACAATATGTCATGTTGTTGATCTTGACCTTCCCTTCAACATCCTCCTTGGACACCCATGGATTCATTCTATGCAAGACGTTCCCTCTATCTACCATCAATGCATCAAATTCCTATATAACGGCATTGAGATCACCATTCGTGTAGATCCCAAGCCCTTTGCATACTTTAAAGCATTGGAAACTTCCTTCCCACATTCCAATCACTGTCCCAGGATTGACATTGGCACCTTTGTTGCCAGTTCATCTCGAACCCATTCAGACCCAGAAATAATCCTTTCCTCCACCCTTTCCATGGTCAAGATCAACAACAAAGGTTGTGGTGAGTACAGTTTATCTGATGCCTTCACAGTTGGAGCACTGCCAATTGATCCACACACTCAAGGTCGCCAGCCTAATCTAAGAAGACATAACAAAAGACAACCAAGGTGCTACAATTCGGTCCTACCACTTTTATCTCAAAGGGTACTTTGAATGGCCAAGAATGACACCAAACATCAATCAATGGCTCTATAAGGATCCACCACCCATGGACACAAGTCACCTCAATTACTTCAATGGTAAGTACCCTGCAACTCACAAGCTGGTGACAGATAAATGGAACTACCAAGGAGGTGGCCTTGGTTATGAAGAGCAAGGAATGAAAGATCCTATTCTACCTACCTGATGAGAAAATCATCTAGGCCTTGGCATGGACTCTGACACAAATGGGGGCACCAACAAAAACATCTATGCCTCTTACCCTTCCCTGGGGGAAATTGTTGACATCGAAGATGTCCCAAAAGAGAAAGTTGTGAGAGCCTATGACGATGAAACCTTCCTGGGAAATTATTTCCTACTCCAGCTTTCCATTCTCTTCATTGACCGTCCCCTCTGCCATCCTGAACTCATAGACTGAGACCAACCAAGTGTTGTGCATGTTGACGAGTTCCAAAGTGAGGACACGCTCCTAAGCTTTATGGGAGCAATTGAGCAAAGCAATGACTAGGGCCAAGACTCAACATATGTCTACAAACTGGACCCAAAGGCATAATTTGGGGAAGAGGATAACTTTAGCCACAAAAATGAAGGAGAAAACAAAAACAAAAAAGAGAAAAATTGATCTCTTAGCAAAAACCCCTCTGGGGTGCTATCTGATCATGAAAAATTAAAAAAAAAGGGTGTATCTACTGTCAAAAACCTCCCTGAGGCACCAGAGGATGAAGAATCTCCTCTTCCTATAATCCATGATTACAAGCCTACACAATCATCGATTCTCATCGAAGAGACAAAACCTGTCAACTTGGGTACCAAAGAGAATCCCGCCATCAAATACATAGCAGCATCTCTGACTGAAGCAGAAGAAAGCAATCTTGTCACTTTATTGAAGGAATACATCGATAAGTTTTCATAGTCTTACTCCCACATGTCAATATTAGACCCCAACTTGGTGGTTCACCATCTTGCAGTGGACCCAAACCTCAAACTTGTCAAACAAAATCTTAGAGAGATGCACCCTAAAGTGGTACTACTTGTCAAAGAAGAGCTAGAGAAGTTACTCCAAGCCAAGATCATCCACGCCATTGACTACTCTGACTAGATCTCTAACATGGTGCCAGTGTCTAAACCTGATAAATTAATCAGGATATGAATAGACTTTCGAGATCTCAACAAAGCATGTCCCAAGGATGATTTCCCATTTCCAAACATAGACATGATTGTGGATCTCATAGCAGGACATGAGATGTTTTCACTCATGGACAACTTTTATGGATATAATCATATTTGTATTGTAGAAGATCATCACAAGACAGCATTCACAACCCCCTAGGGTACCTTCTGCTATAACATAATGCCTTTTGGCTTGAAGAACATTGGGGAAACTTATCAAAGGGCCATGACTGTCATTTTTCATGACATGATACACAAGATTATTGAAGACTATGTCAATGATATCTTGGAAAAATTAGTAAAGAGGGAAGATCACCTAGATGTTTTAGAATGCATCTTTGATAAGATTGGACACTATTGCCTAATTCTCAACCCTAAGAAGTGTGTCTTTGGGGTCACATCAGGAAAACTTCTTGGGCTCATTGTATCCAGATGAGGCATAAAAATAGATCCATAGAAGGTACAAGCTATCATAGAGATGCCTCCACCAAAAACACTCTAACAACTGCACAACCTCCAAGGAAAGCTACAATCTATATGTTTTTTTATCTCTCAACTAGCAAACAAGTGCCAACCATTCACTCATCTCGTGTGAAAAGATAACACATTCAAGTGGGATCCTTAGTGTCAGAAGAGTTTTGACAAGATCAAAGAATACTTGGCTAATCCACCCACCTTGGTACCACCTATACCCGACCAACCACTCATCCTATATATTTCTACTACTACAATAGCACTAGGGGCACTCCTTTCTTAGTTGGATGATGAAGGCAAAGAAAGAGCTATTTATTACATCATTCAGACCTTAGTGGGTTCTGAGCTCAATTATTCACCTATGGAAAAAGCATGTCTAACAGTGGTCTTTGCCACTCAAAAAATATGCCACTATATGCTTAGTCATACAACCAAGCTCATTTCAAAAGTGGACCCTCTCAAGTACCTACTCTCTAAGACTACTCTCATAGGTCGAATGGAAAAATGGGTTATGCTACTAAGAAAGTTTGATATTCAATATGTTGACAGAAAAGCCATTAAAGGGAAAATCATCACAGATCAACTAGCAGAAGCGCCATTGGTAGATGCATATCCTTTGATCATATAATTTCTAGATGAGCATTTACACATGATAAAAGAGAAACCTACTTGGCAATGCTACTTTGATGTGTCCTACACAGCTCATGGCGTAGGGGCAGGAATACTTTTTGTCACACCTCAAGTTGACTACATCCCTATGTCATTCAAATTTGGATTTCCCTACATGAAAAACATTACAGAATATGAGGCACTAATTGTAGGACTCTGCATGGCTATAGAATGGAACATCACAGCTCTACATGTCTTTGGTGATTCCCAACTCATCATCAAACAGGTTCTAGATGAGTATCAAACCAAAGACGACAAATTGATGCCATATAAGCAAATGGTTGACAAGATGAAAGATCATTTACTCCACTTGCAGATAACATAAGTACCACACTTGCAAAACAAGGATGATGATGTAATGGCCACAATTGGCTCCCTCTTAGAGATTCCTCACGAGTCTACGCAATATAAATTCTTAGTTGAGAAAATTCATGCTCCCGCTTATGAGAATGATGAATTGAATTGCGTATGTGTCTTGGTTGGTCCCCAATCCCCATGGTACCATGATATCCATGGATACCTACAAAATGGTATCATATCCCCTCATCTCACTGCAGCCCAATGCCAAAACTTTATCTACAGAGCTTCCCACTACACCCTCGTAGCCATCACCCTTTATCATCGAGGCTATCACAACGTGCTCTCTAGATGTCTAGATTAAAATGAAGCCGCTCGGGCTTTACAAGAGGTACATGCTGGAATCTGTGGTGCCCACATGAGTGGCATGGTCCTAGCCAAGCAAATTTTACATATAGGGTACTATTGGCCTATAATGGAATATGATTCTTGTGAGTTCATCAAGAAGTGCTTACCTTGTCAACAACATGCCAATCTGATCCATGCTCCTGCCCAAGACCTCAGACCTATTGCGCCTCCTTGGCCCTTCTCTTGTTGGGGTTTTGACCTTGTTGGTAAGATGACTCCCCTCTCTTCTGAAGGCCACAAATACATAATCACAACAACGGAGTACTTTATAAAGTGGGTTGAACCAATTCCTCTCACCCTCACTATAGGTGTCTAGATATCCAAATTCATCCTCTATCACATTGTCTGTCACTTTGGCATACCCTCCACTATCTTCACGGATCATAGAAAACCATTTGAAAATCAACACATCAGTGATCTATGTGATCACTTCCATATCCATCACCATTTCCCATTCCATATTTCCCTCAAGGTAATGACCAAGCTAAGGCAACTAATAAAACCCTCCTCAAGAAAGTTGTCAATGATACTGGTCATGATTGGCATCTCTAGATCAACCCCACCCTTTGGACATATCACACTTCCTACTATACTCCTATAGGCACCACTCCATATTCCCTAGTCTACGGTGTTGAAGCAATCTTACCAATTGAGGTCGAACTACCATCCCTCCGAGTATCACTAAGAGGCCTGGTTGATGATGAAGATTACCAAGTAGCACAACTCACACAACTTGATCTACTAGATGAAAAGCACCAACAAGCCTATGATCACCTAATTGTATACCAAAATAGACTCAAGCAGAACTATAATGAGAAGGCCCACCCATGCCAGTTCTATGTGGGAGACCTTGTGCTAAAGGAAAATCAGAAAGTGGGTACTGATCGGGAAAAGAAAGGTAAGTTTGAAGTCACCTGACAAAGTCCCTATGTTATCACTGTAGGCTTTGGTTCTGGGGAATATCAAATCTCCACTCCTAAAGGAGAACCATTGAATGATCCTATCAACATCATTCATCTCAAACGCTTCTATGCCTGATGGCTGGTTGTTCATTCCTGTTATCTGTAAAAATCCATTAAAAAGTCCTAAAAAGTACAAAAACAATAAAAAATAGTCCTGAAAAAATCTCAAAAAAAAGAAAAAATATGAAGCTGAACAAATGGTTGTCTCGGTGAGAACCTAGCAAACAGGCACATGGACAACACCAAAAACATCAAAAAAATCAAAAAGCAAAAGAAAGAATAAAGAAAAAAAATTTGTCAATTGGTGAAAACTTGGCAATCAGGCGCCTTGGATAAGTATGGGTGATGAAAACCTGGAAACAGGCGTCACACATAGTGGACCATTTCATTATCTATCAAAATCTCTCTCCCCTCCATCACCATCATCACATCTCCAAAAACCTCAGCATTTCCCATATTCCCTAGGTGTTCCAACACTATCGCACGCATCAAATAGCAAAATCTAATCAAATCTCAACAACAACCTTTGTACATAAATTGCTTGCAATTTTTTCTCTTGTAATTAATCGTTCAATTTGGTCCTTGTATATTCGTGATCCATCTAGTCTTCTCGCAATCACACTAACATCCCAAGTCATCATCATGCTAACATTCCCTCCTCGTTCCTTCATAGTCCTCCTGGCTGGTTCATTATTTGATTGTGACACACACCAAAATATGGGTCCCATCTCATCTATTGCATCCATCGCATCCATTGCATATGGTGTTTTTCTTCATGTTATTATTGCATTAGGTTCATTATTAGCTTGCATTAGGTTCTGTAACCACCTGAGTTCGGTCTGTCGCAACTATAGACCCTATTTGCCCTAAGTGTGATCATACCCTTGATTTATGTCCAAACGACCCTGTTACTGCTTGGCATAATTCTTTGAATCAATTTAATGTCCTAGGTGATTTTTATCACCGATTTATATTATCTATTATAGCCATACAATTCAAATCAATTTCGACCAATCAGATCAAATCAAAATCAAACATGGCTATAGTATTTAATTATAAAGGAATTAAATAAATCCCTAAATCAAATAATCACTTGCATTTCAACCCATTCCCCTAGCCTATTTAATTTAATTAAAATGGCTATAGTCCTCTAATTATTAAAAAGAAATTTACTTGTTTAAATAATTAATTCCTATATTTCTAAATGAATTAAATAAGTTTATTTCATTTATTAATATTC